>PVHY01016693.1:0-33161 GCA_004024945.1 Uropsilus gracilis
CTTAAATAATGCTGCTTGTTGCACAAATAAGTAAGGACATCGTTTAAACAGAGCTCGATGAAGACAATCAGCTTCAGTCAGATTCAGTTTGGTAGAACAGTGAGTGTATTACATTGAACTTTTAGGGCTTCTCTGTGGACCTTTGTTTTGACTTTTAGAACTGGTGCATAAACCCCAAGAAGAAGTAAAATTAAAAAGACAGAGAGAAGCCAGATTTACTCCTTCATATATTACGGGCATTCATGTGGTTCTGTACCAGCAAAACATCAGATTGAATATAAGGCAAACATTTGAATATCATTTCAACAATGTTAGTATCCTTGTGCTTCCAAAGTGAACATCTGATTACTATTAAACTTTATTCTCCTGGAAAAATAATCCTCTCCAATCATATAAACATTCTTGAATTATAGTCAAAGAAATATGTTTCAGTAGTTCTTTACAATGTACATTTCATTATGTATTAATGAATCAAACAAATCAATGTTCTAATAGACCATTAGATGACTTTTTCGTGCATGCATCCATCCTTCTAAATATGCAATCAAATGAAATCAGATCCACACATGACTGCAGATTGAAAGCATCACAATTCATAACCTTATCCAGATAAAATTTTAAGTAAGGATCAGGAAATATACATGCCAAAATGATAGTGATGAATTCCAAAACCCCCTCATATTTACTACTGTCAGGCTACTTTATTCTGTCATCTCATATTTGCAGTAACTAGTGATGACAATTGAGGCCACATGATAAATTGACTAATAGATGTCAAAAATTCTGATAAAAAGCCAGGTAAAAAGGAGTGTATATTCATACCTTTAGTTAATAATTGATGGCATTTGCATAGATAAAATATTCTACTAGCAAAATGTTGCAAAGGAAAGGAAATGAAAGAATTAGTATCTATAGCTCAAGTGATTAAGATTTCACCATAGATATTTGAAGTCCTTTTCTCCCTAATTTGAAAAATTAATGTGAGGATCACATTATGTAGATTTCAAATTGTAGCATATATTTGAAAGAAGGCACAAGTCCTCCAAAGTCTATCTTTAATATCCCATTCTTATTATAAAGTTAAAAAAGAATTTCCCTTGACCATCTCAAGAAATGCCTCATTAGCTTTATTTTAAGTACGAGTCCCTGAATTTGGTCTGAGATCTGGCTTCTCTACCACAAACCTTGCTTCCTTCTACCTGGTAACCACTGTAGTCTAACTCACTCATCTTCTTTTTAGGGTAGGCACCCTCAGAGCCTCCAAAAGAGTAAGTTCCTTCTGCCTCTGGGTCTTTATCTATTTTCAGATGACTTTGCAACAATTCTAGGGTAAGGGTGCTTTTATAAACACACTCCCATCTTACAGGTAGTTCACTCTGAGAAGAACTGACAGCTCTGAGGGCAGTCTCTGCCAGATTTTTTCACTTCTCTAAGTGAAGATATTTACTTCTCAAGAGATGTTTGGTGAGTAAATAACTGAATAAGATTAGGGCAAAGAAACAAAGGACTAGAAATCTAGGGGGGAAATTGGCACTGCCCAAAAAATTGATAAAGCCCATGGCTTCTTTATTTCTTACAAATAAACTTGTATTTCTTTTAATGCAATAATGGCAACTCTTAGTTCTTTTGGATCACAAGAGCCTCTGGAGTCCAAGTACCTTTTAATAAAGTAGTTTCTCTCTCTTATAAATCATTCATGGGATAAGAGATCTTTAAGAACTAGCAGTGTGACTCACTTTGATAAATCTCATAAAGTTAAAGACTAAGAGGTTATTCTATGATGAAGTTTAGAGGCCAATGGCTACTTGTGTGCTCTTTTCTCTAGGATAGCCAAGATGACAAAGAAATTGAAAGTTGATGTTCCAAATAATTCAGTGTGTTAACTCTCAGTAATTCCTCTGGAAATAGAAGGTAGTTCTCCATAACCTTGAGTTCTCTAGAATAATACTGATATAAAAAGTTGAAGGTCTTGAATAGAAAGAGAATCTTTAAAAGTATAATTGTCTATTCAATTCCATTTGTCTTCCTTCCAGAAAAGTAAATACAAGCCTCCAAGAAATAGCCATATAAAGGGAAGGAGAGAGAATCATGTTGAGAGTTAAATCATCTCTTGAACATTTATCATGTTCCAGACATCTTTCTAAAGCTTTATATAGATTATCTCATATGATTCTCAAAATAATTCTTTGAGATAAATGTTACTATTAATTTCTGTGAGGTTAATGAACTTGCTAAAAACTTTATAGCAGTGTTATAAAGGGTAACATTGACTCACAACCAAACCCATTTCAACAGATACTATGTACCTCTCTCCTCTCTGTGGTCCCTCAGATGCTTCCAGGCATGCTATATATACCTTAAAAAGCAAGTCAAAATGTGCTTTTAGCAGGTGCCTTAATTGAAGTCTCTTAATGAGTCTGTTCAATTATGTGAAATAATTCTTAAGGAATAATTTTAATGCATAACACAACTAAGAATGTTAAGAGAATTCATGGTAGGCAAAACTAGCATAAATTTGTTTTCTCATTTTACATATAAAATCTTGAAAATCTAAATAACTCAAATGTTCTGATGACATCTGTTTGTATTTATTTTCCCTTTACTTAAAATGGTATGTTAAGTAATTTCAGTGAGAGTCTATTCTGTTCCAGATACTTAATAGAGATTTTACATGTCTCATTCCTCATTTTATTTTCAAAATTATTGTTTAAATTATTGCTGCTTGCTAGATAAAGAAACTTGGTCATTAAGAGATTATGTAATCATTTGCTCAAGCAAAAGAGCTGGTAAATGGCAGATCTAGTATTTAAAATATAAATTTGCCTTCAGTTACATCAACTGCCTCCCAGGGAAATAACTGGACATTTCTGCATTAGACAGCAGTGTATTCTAGTCTATTCTTTGATTTAATTAGTAGTTTGATAATCTGCTTTCCTAGCCATAACTGGCCATTATAAACACTGCTCTTAATCTTAACAGTAGAAAAAGATTAGAACTGATCTTTGAGTTTCTCGAAACCCAAAGAAACATGAAAGGCAAGAAGGAAGCTTCTCTTTTAAAATACCAAATTAAATAAGGCGGTGCCTAGGTGCATGCTGGAAAGATGATGCTTTTCTCAACCACTTGGCTCCAATCAGAGATGCTTTTCAGAGAAAAGCCAGTACTTGAGTAAAACATTTTTCATCTGATCACAGCCAAGCGTTTTATTTTTTCAAGCAAAACCAAGTGCAAATTGTGTTTGTTTTTGAAATTATGATCTCTACTTTACAAGTGAAATTCCACACCCCAAAGTGTGAGTTTATTTTGATAAAACCACATTTCAGATTCCACATGCAACTATAAAATCAGGACATGTGGTGTGGGGTTTTCATAAAAGTCAAAATCTGGTAATTAGCACCAAAACTGTTCTTTGAAATCTGAAAGTATTGGAGATAATAGAAATAAGAGCTCAAGAAAATGCCAAGGATTTCTGCTTTTGCTAAACCCTACCCAAATGCCAAACAACACGGAGGTGCTACACATTTTGTGTCTATCATACCCTGCTGATTAAAGGGGGGAGGGGGTGACATGGACATGTTTCATTTCTGCAAAGGTTTCTCCTGGCTTTAAAATGTTCAAATTTTAATTCACACTGTACCATCTGAGAAAACAGAATATAGATTCTTAGCACATATATTGGCCTTTAGCCAGAAAAACATAGCCTTGCATAAAATTTTAAAGGTATCTCCATTGCATCTAAATAGGTATCTTGATGTAAGAGATAAAGAAATGATCCAAAGAGTAATTTAGCAGGAATTATATATGAAGAGATTAAAATCCCAAAGTCCCTAAACTTCTGACTGGTATTTATTTTTGTGCCTATTTGTAGAGGGTACATGTGTATGTGTGTACATTCTAATTCTGCCAGTTTTAACAGTAGCTAAAAAAAAATAAAATAAAAGCCACCTTGGCAATTTTCCAGCCCAAATTGGTGACTGGATGCCTAATTCTGCTGATTTCAATAGCTACATCACCTCCAATTCTCCTGAGCACCTCAAGCCTATATTATTATTTAGTAGAGGAGTAGCAGGATTTAATGTTTCAAGAATTGGCAGCAGATTGTGCCAGCAGTCCTTAAACAGCAGCATACTGTATTTATTTGTATACTGCCTTTAATCCAATGTATGTAATTCTATCTCCAAATTCAACATTTGTTGGCCATTAAATAGGGAATGATTCTGTTTAAACCAAAACAGCAGTCAAAACAGGAACAATGCTGTATTATATAAAGCTTGGATGTGAACTAAAGAGTTGATACCAATTTTTTGGAAAAAAACCAAAGTCTTTTATTTTGAATATTATACCCTATTTTTATCGGCGGTGAGATAAACCTTTAGTTAGGTGGGAAAACCATATTAAATACTCAAGGTAAATTAGCTTATAATGAAATAACCCCAAAATAATATCTTAGAAGGTCATGTCATGTCACCTATGAAGCTGAATAACAAAATACTGATGTATTAACATATATATGTGAGAATCATCTTAAAAACACCATTAATTTTAAGACATTAACTTATTAACAAGATTGGTGCTTTTATATGCACATATATACATATATACATTTTATGTCAGTACAATACTGACAGAAATTTGTTGGACAAAGTGTTTTTAATACTGTCAAATACCCAAGACTCTTAAAATATGAAGCTACTTTGATGTAAAGATAACAATATAAAAATTAATCTGTTCTTAACTTTTGTGTAGCAAGATACAAATGTATTTTATCAATTCTAGAAGCCCAGATTATTTATGTTAAATATCCCAAATTACTAGACTGCCCCCAAACTGCATCATTGCAGCTCTCTGATACTGAGGTTGCACAAAATCTTTCAGGATTCATTGGGCAAGTGCAACCACATTACCATCTGGGGTCATAAGAACAAAATGTGGAGACAAAGCCTCACCAGTCAAATCCCAGCCACACACCCCAAATCTTGATTAGGACTCAAAGTGGCTTCATAAGCTTACTATGGTCTTCACTGGTTGAATAAATGAAAACTGGGTTTTAAAACATTTTTGGCAGAGTAGAATGAGACTGCCATCAACTCTTTTGAAAACTTTGGCAAATCCTTTGACCCTCTTGGTTCAGACAGGGTAGTTGGGCCCATTTAATTATCACCTTGAGGGTGCAAAGATGAATAAGGCATATATATATATCCCTATCCTGGAGGAATTTCAGTCTAAAGAGGATGCGATACATAATTAGATCATTTTGAGATAACAAAAGGTTAAGAGAGACATATTCATAGGCTCTCATTGGAACCTAAGGATTCTTTAATGAATCTTTCCCAACAATTTGTGCCCTTACCTCCGGGAGGCAATGGGAAAAGTTGGAGGAAGGACACAGTATAAGAGCAGTGGTTTTTGCTTCCAAGAAGGGACAAGGGGAAACTGGGGTAAAGATGCCAAGAAAGCTCACATTCAAAGGACTTAATTATCACTCAGCTGACTGGCACAAAGCTAAATTGATATGTCTCTCTGGCCTGACCTCGGAGCAGGCAAAAATGACTCTCTCCTTCCTAATAAATACAGCATTTTCACTCAGCTTATGAGGGAGTAAGTTTGGCAATCACTGAAGTGGTCCAAAAAATGACAAGGTGTATTTGACCATGTTCCAGCTAAACTGTAATTGATACTATTGATGAATTTGTGTGTTTAGTAAACCTTTCTTCTGCCAACCATTTCATGTTTAAAATCCATAAAATGCAGGGACTGAAAGATTCGTGAAATACAGCATTTGATATTCGACAATTTAAAACTGCTATAGTTGACCCCTTTTCTTTACAAAATTCCAAATAACTAAAAGGTCTACCGGGGTAGCTGTGTAAACAACACACGCGTTTGCTCTCTTGGAGTACTCTCAATAGTGATGTACACACTGAGAATACAAGCTAATTTTGAAAGTAAAATTAATGCTTTAAATATGGTTGGAGGTTTTCCTAAAAGAGATTGGGCTATCACCTTTGCAATTTTCAATATGCCTTTTCTTGCTGCAAGTTGGGTTCAGTGCTGCAAAATGGGAAAACATATATAATTGTTGAAAAGAAAAAACATCGTTGCCAAGCAGATGTTGGTAAATTGCCAGCTGAAACAAAGTTGTGATGTTGGTGACAACAAGATTGGTTTCTAGAGGATATTTAGAAAGCAGAGAATCTGGCTTTGCTATCATTTCCCTCAGGAAGGGCCTGGATGATGGGCTACAGCACATTACCAGCTAGTATCATGCTTCCAAACATCTGGAATCTTAGTCTCATCCATTTGAAAATGATTTACTCATTGTAGCTTGTTGTTTGTTGAGATTTCAGCCAAGAAAGAAAACATTCAGCCACCTTTCTGCCAGATATCCATTTCTCAGATTGCTCTACCACAAACCTTTTAAAAGCTTCAAAAAATCCTACTTTTACACCCCTATTTCTTCTCACGTACAAATCCAACATGCTCATTTCTATTGGCTGTTTTTCAAAATGCACCCTTAATCAAATCAAAGGTCAAAGGAAATGCTAGCCAATTCATACAAAGCAATGAATATTTTTACCTCAGTAAATAAATGGAGAGCACAATGTTTTCAGAGCTTGAATTAAACAGAAAATTGCTTAATATTTCACATCATTTCTTTGGTAGAAAACAGTGGATCACAACTGAGTTTTAATATAAGAATCTTTACGGAAATTTTTTGGAATAGATATGTTCATGCAATAGGCTCAGAGACACTGAGACTGGACTCAATACTTAAAAAATATTCCCAATCTGATAAATGCAATGCAAATCCAAAACTTCAAAATGAAATTTTGTCCTTTTGCAAATTGACAAATTGTTTCTGAAATATAAAGAAAATTCAAAGGGCCAGGGGAAAACAACTTACTATAGAAAAGGAGCAAAATGAGGGGAGAACTTTACCAAATGTACTAGATGACATTATGGTCTAGATAGGATAGCTCTTTTATTTACCAATGGAACAGAATAAATATCGAAGAAATAGACACTGGATCTATGATGAAATTCAACTGCAGCATCATAGAGAAAAGATAGTCACTATTGATTTTTTTCAGTAAATGATATTGGGATAATTTCATATTCATGTAAAGAAAATGAGGATGTTCATACTTAAAATTAAACTCCAAAAAGATTAGATCTAAATTGAAAAAAAATCAAACAAAAGTTTCACAAAATAGTTTTAAAAACTATTTTTATGATTTTGGATCAGGCATTATTTGAAAAATAAAAGCTGACAAACTTGAAAAGATTAAAATGTGTACTCACTTAAACCATCACTGAGAGAATGGAAAGACAAAATATAGAGCAGAAGATATATACAATAAATAAACTTCACAAATAATTTACTCCAAAAATTTGAAATTTTCTGTAAATCACTTGAAGAAAATGGCAGTTCTGTTGAAAAACAATAGAGATAATAAGATTCATGTGATTGATCAAAATTGTGAGAGTACAAGACTTCAACAGCAATCATGGAAATGCAAACATAGCACCATGCGATAACATGCTAGTCCCCCAGAAAAGTTAAAATTAAAATAATCAATCATAATAAGTATTAGAAAAAAACTGAAACTGCAAAAAACTTTATACCTTAGAGTGGAAGTAAATTGCAGCAATCACTTTCGAAAAGCTGGAGTTGAATATATTTAAGTTTTATGTACCATCACTTTTTTAATAGAAAAAACTTTATTTACCCCAAAGTTCCAAATATTAGATGCCATAAAAAAATTCACAATCAGGTCCCTCTAGCACTGAGTCAACTGTGTGAGTTTTGAAGAATTCAATCTCCATCAACAAATTTTCTGCCTGTGGCACAGTCGAAGGTCAAATATTCCAAAAGAATGACCCAAGGTATAACTGGTTATAACAGCTGCACTCAAGGTAGGCAGTAGTGGTAAAGGACTTGGAGAGAGGGACAACCAGCTGGCAGGGTCTCCTACATTCTACAAACTTTTGCAGCAAGAATCACTGTTACCTTGACAGATGAACCAGGAACCTACATAGTTACCTAAGGTGATGTGTGCACATATGAAGTAAGGGACATTTATCACAATGTTCAAATTAAGATAATTCATCACAACTAAATGTCTGTCAGCAATACAAAGATGTTAGATCAGCATAATGTTCATGCAATGAACTATTTACCCACCACAGATAGTTGACTGCAACTAGACAACTGCATGGGTGAAACTCATAAAAATAACATTGAATGTTGAAACTAGAATTGGAGTCCATTTTATCTTCATTTTAAAAAACAAGCAAAACTATAGTGCTTAGAAATACATACTTTGGCATAAAAAATATAAAGAAAAGCTAAGGAGCAATTGTCAAAAGACAAAATAAGGACAAAATCAGGATACTTCCAGAAGGGGCATGCAAGGGTGTCCTGGCCTCGCCAGTCCATTCAACGGTTACATAGCTGCTCACTTTGTAGTATTTTACCAAATTAAACATTATGTGTTTTGTGCATTTCTATGAATGCCTTATATTACACAGTTTTTTAGTATTATATTAAAATGTTTGTAAAAGAAATGTTTCTTACAAATATCAACAAAAGTTTATGCTATGGATTACTAGCATCTCCATCATGTCTTAAATCCTCTAAACAGAAAAAATATCTCATGGTTAATAAACACTTGTTAAGAGGTTGTTCACTACAGATAATCAGAGAAAACTAAATGTTGAAACATATGCCTGTGAAGTATGCCTTGATACTCTTCTTACAATTTCAGTCTTTTTTCTTTTCCGTCTCTACCTATCTTTAATTTTTTTAACACCTCAGATCTTGCTTTTTTACAATCAGTATTCATTATCTCTCACTTCCAACCTTCTCCCCCTCCTGTATACACTACCCCAACCTATTTGTTCATTAATAAGCTTGTATAAAGTATTGTACTTGAAACACACTCCCAAAGCATTTTATTAGCTGCTGAAGATGTAAAGTTGCATAATACATGTTACCTTCACACTAGCAATGCAGTTAAATTATACAGAATAACCAAATAAAAGTCAAGTGGATGAATGCATTCATCATAATATCCTCAAAGTATAGATAATCTACTGGGTTGAAACACATATGTTTGAATACATTTCTAATAATAAGAATACCCAGTTTGATTAGGTTAATCCCATGTAAGTAATATGAGATAAACTAAGTCACTTTGGGAAAATATGTTACCCTTTGATTTGTACTACAGGTTGCTGACTCTCTCAAAGGGACATGGAAATCATGAGAGCACTTTTGCTCCACTGAAATACCCAGATTATGTGAAAGAATTCTCTATATAAGTATGATCTTAATCGTCCAGTCAACCAACATATTTGTATTAACAGGATCTGGAAACAACTTGCCTAAGTCTAAACTTAGCCCAGTCGTTGGCGATTGATCCATCTATGCACCTCATCTTTGTATCCTTCTCTCTTACTGAAAGTGTGACACACTGCAATGATATCCACACAAGGACTGAATGGAACAGTGTGTGCAAAGTTCTTACAACTCTGCCTGGCACATGTGTCATTTTCATTCATTGATTCAATATATATATATATATATCATTATATATATATATATATATCATATATATATAATATATATATATATATCATTGTCATTCATTGAGTCACCTCCTACTAGATAAGCATTAGAAATTCAGTATTGAGCAAAGCAAATATAATCACTGCCTTCATGGAGTTTTCAGTGTAAAAGAGCCAAGCAAATAAACAAGTATACAAAATACATACCTGAGCATATTACTATTTCTTTGTGTTTTGCTATAGTTGGGGAACTGCTCAGTTTCTCTTGGAGTACCTGAACAAGCCACAGAGAGATTCTCAATCCTAAGGACATTATGCATTATGTTTACCATTCTGGAATGCTATGACAGAAATGGCAATGAAAAGCACCAAATAGTTTCAAGATTCTGTTTGGCGGTTAAGTCATCCTACTTGCGCATATATATATATATATATATATATATATATATATCAAGAGAGAAAGATGGGAGATAAAGGTTTGAGAGAGAGAGAGAGAGAGAGAGAGAGAGAGAGAGAGAGAGAATCTGGCCAGAGTTGAGCCAGAATATTTATGGGGTAGTTATGGGGGAAAAATATTTATGGGGGGAAAATATTTATGGGGTATTTATAGGGGGAAAAAATCAAATCACACCAGTATCTCTGCAGATACAATGCTAAAATAAAAATGCTATTGTTTTGAAGTCAAGAAGTACTCCAGCAGAAAACTAAAGAAACCTATAGATGTGTAAGGAAAGCAGTTGTGGGGTTTTGATGATCTTGGATCTCCAGTGTTCATTCTTCACCCAGTATATTAGAGAAAGTGAATGTTATCTCACACTAGTCATGTATTATTTATTTTTATGCTTCAATTATTTGTAGAAATTCTGACAACTCTTACTCAGCTTGTTCTGACAATCAGTTTTGTGCATTAAGGAAAAAGTATCATCTAGAGAGGAGAAAACCAACAAGGCAGCCGAATGGTAGTGAACTACTTGCCAGCAAATTTATTTGTTTGCTCATTCACTCGTTCACTTATTCATGGTGTCTTAAGTAATATAAATTGTAGCTTTACAGTTTTGTAGATGAATATTCCAAAATCAAGGTGCTAACAAGGGTTCATTTCTCCTGAGTATTCTGAAGAATATCGATGTCATGCCTCTGGTAGTCTCTGGTGGTCTTAGGCCTCTCTTGACTTGTAGGTGGAACTCTCATTTCTTTGCCATCTTCCCTGTATGTGTCTTTGTCTCTCATATGGTATTCTTTGGAAGGTTGGGAGAGACAAGGTATTGGATAGAGCAACATTGGTTTACAACACTGAACATGATTTAGAGATATAAGATCACATCCTCCAGGTGTATGTTACCACACCCCACCCACCACCAAGGTACCCATGGTGCATTGCACCCCCTCAATACTTTGCTCTCTCCACTTTCCCCCTAACTCCTCTGACAGCCTCAATTCTACAGTCAGATTTTTAGGATAACTGAATTGATTTCATCTGACCCTTTGTTCTATTTCTCTATATTACACATGTAAGTGTAACTATCTGGTATTTGTCTTTTTCCTTATTTATTTTGCTTCACATAGAGTTATCCCTTCTAGTTTCATACATGTTGTCACAAATGGTAAGCAATTGTATTCTTTATATAGCCAAGTAGTATTCCACTGTGTATATACCACATCTTTGTTCCATTCATCTGTGCTTGGGAGCTGAAGTTTTTTCCATAAAGTGGTCATTGTAAATAGTGCTGCAGTGAACATAGGAGTGCACATATCCTTGCAAATTAGTGAATGTGCTTTCTTTGGGTAACTGTCTAGGAATAGACTTGGTGAATAGTTTTCCAATTAACTAAATAGCCTATTTGTAATATTAAGTAGATCTATTTTTAATATTTTAAGAAAACTTCATACCATTTTCCTTAGGAGCAGAAAACATCTACATTCCCACCAAGAGTAGATAAGGGTTCCTCTTCCTTCATAATCTTATCAACACTTGTTTTAGCTGGTATTTTTGATGTGGGTTATTCCCACAGATACAAGAGAGTATCTTATGGTTTTGATTTGCATTTCCCTGATAAATCATGATAAAAAGTTTTTCATGCACCTGTATAACTGCAAGCTTAGAATGAATGTGATTTAAAGAGTATACTAGAAAAAAAGAAAAATAATTTCAAAAGACAATACTAATGACACAACTTGAACTCTTTCCAGAAAGATAGATGTTTTGAAAATGTTTTCTGCTGACAAGAAGGATAGATAGCTGAAAATTGTAAATCCCTGAGGGGATTTACCTCAGCCCATTATATCTTGGCTGTTGATGATTTTAAGAGACGTTTGTATACTCCTAGAAAGATACAGCTCTTGTTTTGGTAGTAAACATAATATTGTAATAATAATGATTCAGAAAAGAATCTGACAATATGGTGATATAATCAAATCCACTATTTATTCACATATTTCTTCCTCCATTTACAAATATTTGAGAGCTTAAACCCTCTCTTAAGAATTGGGAGTTATTTAAGTTAATTTAGTTCGGAGACTAAGTAAACTTAGTTTGAAAGACTGGACATTTGGACCAGAATAGTGGTTCTCATACCTTCTAACTTCCATGACTTTGTTGTTGTAGTTGTTATTAAATCAGAAAGTGTTTCTGTTTATTTGTTTTGCTTGCTTGCTTGTTTTGATATTGACATTCATTTTGGTTTATTGGGGTTGTTGTATTCATTGTGATATGGTTTCTCTATGCTTTCATTTGTCTATTTGCATCTCAGACCTGACCATTGGTCTTCACTCTTCCAAACACAAAAACTCTCCTTTTTATCAGAAGATCCATAGAATTCATTGACTCTCCAAGAGATGACATATTTTGAAGTCTTCATCTGCACTTTTATTCATTCATTGTTATATCTAGTGTCTGTATAATACTTTCTATTCCTGGAGGCCTCTTCAGTTACTAATTGTTCATGTTACTTTAAATCAAGTACTGCTACCCTTTATTACAGAATGAAAGGAGAATATTATTATTCACACTTAACGTATTAAAAACTGAGGGTCAGTGAGGTTAGATACAGAGTTCTTAACATATTTAATTCAAAAATCCATATTCTTCAGTTTTATTTATTTGTTCCTCTTTTCATTAAAACATGACCTTAAACAGTAGCTCAATGACAATTACAAAGTCTCTAAATTCATACCAAAGTAGGAAACTGCTCTAGGTTTTACATTCCTTTATAGTAACTCCCCAGACAATTGATTCCAGTAGCTTCTAACAAAGCAATGAACACACAAGATCAGCATTATCTGCTCCCAGAGCACATGCACCAGGACCTCCAGTTTCCTTACTGCCTTACACATCACACTCCTTTCTTTGAAGAGAGTCCCATTTTCCCACCTGCATCCATCATTCATCTGTCATCCCATTCAACTGGTGAGGGTTTTAACTAGATGATTTGATTTTTTTTTTTTAATCTTCCTTAGCTAACCTTGTTTCTCAAGGTCTTTGCTCCAACTACAGCTTTAAAGCTCAGATGATATCCTTGTCCCCAGTTCACTCTATTGGGAATAGCAATTAACACACATGCCTGTTTAGTAGGGTTTTGCTTTTTACATATTAAAGGGCAGGGGCAACCTGCTTGGGTTAGTCTGAGTTTCTTTTGATCTACTGGAACCACATAAATATATCCATTTGCAGAACCCAAGCAGAGTAATTTAGGAAAGGTTTAAGAAAGAAGCTTGGAAGGTCTATTACTTGGAGTTTGAAGAGGACCCATACAGCAAGAGCACGACCCTTTCTGAAATACCTCCCAGAGCAGCAAATGTACTCTGCTGAAATCTCACCTCCCTCTTCTGATGCAGGGGGGATGAAAGCACCTCTGAAGAGGAACAAAGACCTGTGCTATCACAAAGAATAGCATTTTCCTAGTGCATCTGAATTGAGTATATTGCTCTTTCAGTTTTGCTAAGATTACATGAAATGTAATTACATCGACACTATTCACCTGGGAACCTGAGAAATGAATGCTAATACAGTTGCATTCGGGGAGGGAAGCTTTCTACTGGTGGAGACACTTGTTCCCTGAATCCAGAATTCTGCCTGATTTCATCAGTTGTATTCAACCCAGACTGTATAGGAAAGTGGTGTGCATTTTTACACTGTTCTAGAACCCAATAGTGGCTCCATATGGAAGCACATGTGTGTTTATTTTATAATGTTGGGTTTCATGAACTCAGTGTTCTCATTTCTTCTTTTTCCTATTCAGTCTGCCTAGAGGCCTTGTGAATACCCATATTCTCTGCAAATAAAATTCGGCTTAGGGCCAGCTTTATTTTAAATTAGTAGTTGAATCAAGTAATATGAGTTTGGTGCCTAAATGAGAGCTTAAAATTTTGATTAATATCCCAAGGCTGGTGTTCCTAGCCTCAAGCATTTTTAAAAGTAGGATAAAATCTCAGGCCAAACAAGAGAAGTAATGTTTGTTTTGTTTTAAATTTTTTGTGTTTTAGTATAGAAGTAAAATTAGTATAGTTGTAAGCTTGGTTGATTACCAAATGACCATACCGTATCCACACATGAGAAAGTAAGTTATGTGTTTTAGAGAAAATCAAGACTTTTTAATTTTGCCCTTTAAATAACTTTTACTTGTGATGGGCATGTGGAACCGTAAGACTTTTTAATAATGAACAGGGGAAAAACGAGAAGCAATGAAAGAGCCACTCGAGTTTCTTTCCTAAGATCTCATTCTCCTTTGTATTATCCTCAAATTCTCCTCTCCCTCCCCCCCCCCCCGAGTGACACAGCCCTTCTATCTTCTCCTCCTAGGCCCAAGTGTGCACATTTACATCTGCCCACACCTATGGGGTTCCAGGCATACAATCATGGGAAGGACACAGTACCACAGGTGCTTGTCACGGGGGGTAAAGGTAGAAAAAGTCTAACCAACTCATTTATCCAGCACTAAGGAGAGAAGAAAAGGAGAAAATAGAAAAAGTGTTAACAATTTTACAAGTTTAACAAATGTTAGAAATGATGATGTAAATAGCATAGAATAAGGCATATAGGTTCTGGATAACCAGAGAAAAAAAACAGAATTATTGCAATTAACTTCATCTTCATCATAATTGTAAATCCAAGTTACTAGGCATTTTAAGATACAATATATCTCACTCCATTTGAAGTCAGAATTCATTCTGGCTGAATAACTAAAAGAGTTAATGATAGTACTGGTATTGCAGGTAGCATTGGAAAAAGTTGACAAAACCAGTATTGAGTACCAACTATGTGTCAAGCTCTATAGTAAATGTTAAAAATTCACACTGAGTTAGAAAATCCAATTCTGGATTGAAAAAGTAGTCTGAAAAATAGATACTCTAAGTATCACTAAAAAGATAGCAAGTATTTTCTGAAAGAAAACATAAGCTAAAAATATGGAGATGTATAGAAAAGATAAAAACGAAATGTTGAAAACAAAGAATAAAAATGAAATGTTGAAAAACAGAAAGAATAGTAATAGGTAATCTAGAAGACAAGAGAAAGCCAAATATTAAACTGATAGTGGAAAGATTGAATCCAATCTAATATAAACAATACTCTACAACCTGTCATTGATACCCCAAATAAACCATGAACACACATATTCATAGTTTTGACTGAGGAAAAGAACAAATCTCTTCTTCTATGGAACAAAGAGGTGTCCTGGGCCTAGAACATAGCTCAGGAATGTCCATACACTGACTATCTGAGTCACTCTGCCTAAGCTGGGTGAGTTATATCAGCCCCTTTGGGTCACTTCCTGCTGGATCCTAGAAATGGGCTGGTAAATAGTCAAAAAAAAAAAAAAATTCTGCTTTCCTCAGAAAAAAAATGTTGAAAATTTTAGAGAAGGGATTAGATTCTCTTTATGTGTCAAGCAGCCTGTTTGTGACACCAATTGTAGTATAGGCATCAGGCTCACTGCAGGCAAAATGAATTATCAGGGCTTTTGCCCTTCTGTCATTAGCACCTATGGCTAGCACTTATGGCATTGCATCCTCCCCATGATTATATATACCTGGCCCCAGTGAGTGTGTGCATGTATAAATGGGCACATTTGGGCCTTCGGGGTGATAATGCACTGTGTCACTATAGGGGAAAGGTAGAGAGAGCACAGGTAGAGAAAGCACATGGAACGAACACCTAGGGAAAGCATGGATTGAGAGAACAAGGGAGAGAAGAAAGGAGGAAAATGTGAGAGAGAAACTTAAGGGCTGTTTCTTCACTGTTTGTTATTAAAAGTTCTATAAAGATAGCTTCAAGCACTCCAACATTTTTTGTCTGCTCCAATCAATCATGTACCTACTCAGATTGGGATGGTTACAAGACACTCACCAATATGTGTAGGTTCTTCATTGGTTCTAGCAGTTACACAGACACATCAGGCAGGGTAAGGAAAGGACCAGGACCAGGATTGGGGGCTGAGAGGAAGCCCTCAGCCCCCCAGGAAGCTTCACACTCTTTCTCTCTGTCATTCTCTCTCATACTCATTCTTGTGCTCTTTTTTACAAGCTCTCCCACCCCAGGGTGATGTCACCCTTTTATCCTTTCTTCCCAGACTCAAGTGTGCACACTCACACAGGCACACATCCAGTGGGTCCAGGTACGTGTTTGTTTAATCATGAGGAGGTTGCAATAGCACAGGTGTTGGTTATATAGGCTAGTAAAGGAAAACCCTGACCAACTTACTTACCCTACATGTACTTTCTCTCACAGCCATCGCTTGCCAAGAGACAGGCAATTGATTCTCTGGTGAGAGTAGAGAAATATTCGGCAAAATTGAACAGATGGACATTATACTGCAAATGAGATAAATTATATGTCTGTGTATGTGCATGAAAAAATCCTGTCTTCTTCTGTGTAGTGCCTTTGCAGTCAAACTTTCTCTAAAATAGTGAAAGAAGTTTCTTCCCTGCAGGTTCTTACTCTCCTCCCATCCTACTAACGGATCTAAAGATATTGATTGACACCTGGAATTCCTTAAGAAATACCTTGCTTAAAATAGTTGAATCAAAGACAGTACTCTGTGACTTGTATTTTAATACAACTGTGATGTTCTTTCTGAAGCTTAAAGTCAGACAGCCCTACTCATGCCCTTAGACATTTAAAACAACCTGGTGGTGATCCAATCTTAAACATGAGCACACATCTGAGACAAATTCTAATATGAAGGCTAAAGATCAAGCAAACTATCAAACATCATGGAGAAAATAGGCACAGTGTGGGAAGAACCAACTTCAACAACATAGACTATTACTATCCTTTGAGAGATAAGAATAGATTTTATCTGTGAAACAAGAAGTGGAGGTTATAAAAAAATAACTTACTGAGGATTATAAAAGAATTTTTAGGATTGTGTCAAGGCAGAAAAAGAAAAACTTAATAGAGGAATGAAATAACATGGAGTAATTGTCACAAAAGTAAGTGAAAACTTAGAGATGAAAAAACAGGAGACAAGAACTATGAATATTATTTCATGAGGTCTGACAGTCAAGTAAGTTTTCAGAATGAAAACTTAAGTTATCAGAAAGAAAATAGATGGGAAACACCATCAAAGAAGGAATTCAGAAAATTTCCCACAACTGCAAACCATCAATCTCCAGATTGACACACCCATGTCCAAGAAAATAGATAATAATAGGACCATAGCTAGGCAAATTGTTGTAAAATACCAGAAACTTTAGGACAAGTGAAGGTTCTTATCAAAACAGAAATCAGGGCATATATCAATTATCAATGATTGTTGGTCTTAATGGCATGCTGGAAGCAAGAAAGCAGTAATATCTTCAAAATCTAACCTAAAATTCTATACCCAGCCAAGTATTCAATCAATCAAGTGTCAGGATAGAATAAAGACATATTTAGACACACTATGTGTAAGAAAGGAAAAGGATACCTTCCTTATGAAAAGAATGGAATGTCTACCATAAAAATATAGGGATCCATCAAGATGAGGAAAAGAGAGGGGTCAAATGGAGAGAAAGAAAAGATAGTTGTGAGGGAGACACCCCAGAGATCATTTACTTTGGAACCAGACTG
Source organism: Uropsilus gracilis (assembly GCA_004024945.1). Lineage (NCBI taxonomy): Eukaryota > Metazoa > Chordata > Mammalia > Eulipotyphla > Talpidae > Uropsilus > Uropsilus gracilis. Next base: position 17,618 of record PVHY01016693.1, read on the forward strand.
AGGACACAAGTTATGGGGGACTGTCACTACATCCTCAGTCATTGTAATATTTTTATCTGACTAAACTCCTGAAAGAATTATTTCTGGCACAAGGAGCAAAATCAAGGAAAAAGGCATAAAAGTCAGGAAATGGATAAATCAACTCAGCAGGAGGGGATATTTCAAGTATGCAAAACAAGGAAAAACTCAAATAGGAAAAGAATTAGTATAAGAATTCCATTTAGAAAAAAAATATGTGACTGCAAATATCCTAATGTTAAGAAAAATGATGCTGTGAGTCTAATAAAAAGTATAGAAAGAATATTTACAAGTGGAAAATTAATAACATCAGAAACAATAAAAAAGAAAGGAAACATAATCATATGACAATGCTCATTTGTGAATAATATTTGCATAGGCATAATAATGAACGATGAATAATGATTTAATCAGAATTTAATATGACTATATTGGGAGGGTGGGAGAGACAGAATGGTTAGTCTGAGAAAATTCTATGAAGTCAGTAGATAATATGTAAAACAAAGACAAGAATGGATATCCATTACTTAGAAATACAAGGGTGAGTCAGTGCCAAAAGAAGCAGCTCAAGAAGATATACCTGGTTGCCAGTTTAAAGGGTGTTTGGTTGGCAATGAGATGCAGTGGGTGGGGAACTGTTGGATTTCATGATTAACTTTGGGGTAGTATTTAGTTTTTAAAGCATGTGCATGAATCATATTGAGAAACATTTCTAACCATTTCAATCACAGTTTTGTCTCCAGTCCCCAAGCACAGTGCTTAGCTTGTAACAGTAGTTCTTCCATAAGTATTTATTGGCACTGAAAACAAGGGCAGATCATGGGCCTGTTCCAGACACGCCATCAGCTCAATAAAGGAAATCCATGGAGAAACAATTCCTGTCTATGTCTACCTATATCCACCTCCTTTCAGAATACTCAGACCTGCCTGGTAGGGCTGACCCACGTCTTTATCCCCAGCTTTAGAGGCTATCTGCAGCAACACATAGGAACAGAAGTCACAGACATGGAGGTCATAGGAACAGGATATATGGTAATATTAAGCAAAGTCAAGTCTTCTACTACTTGTCTCAAGAAATAGCCTAGATTACATTACCACCAGCAGTATAAGAGTGTCCCCTTCTCTCCACATCCTCGTCAGCACTTGTTGTTGCCCATTTTATGAATATGGGCCATTCTCTACTGGTGTAAGGTGGTATCTCATTGTGGTTTTGATTTGCATTTCCCTTATTGCTAGTGACGTTCAGCAATTTTTCATGTGCCTGTAGGTCATTTGTATTTCATCTTTGCAGAAGTTTCTTTTTAGTTCTTCTCCCCATTTTATGACTGGGCTTCTTGTTTTGCTTTTGTTTGTGTGAGTTCCTTATGAATCTTCATAATTAAACCCTTATCACTCTTGTGGAGGACAAATTTTTTTCCCCATCCAGTTGGGCTTCTTTTACTTTGCTCTCTTGGGAATTTACCCAAAGGAGATTTCAATGTGGGTACAAAGGGACACCTGTACTCAGATGTTTATTGCAGCACTATTTATAATTGCAAGGGCATGGAAGCAACCTAAATGTCTGAAAACAGATGACTGGATGAAAAAATGTGGTTTATATACACAATGGAATATTACTCATCAATTAAAAATGACAAATTGGATGATTTTATGATAACATGGATAGACTTAGAAGAAATCATATTAGCAGAAATAAGTCAAAAAGGAAAAAAAAACAGAAAAGGTCACTACTATATGGGATATGGGAAAGATAGGCAAAAACCCATGAAGAAAAGTCAAAACAAGCCAACAACCAAATTGAAGTACACAACTTGGCGGGAGGGGGTGGACAGGGTGAGACTGGTCGGGGGGGGTGAACCCCAGAAATCTCAGAGATGTGAAATTTATATATAAATGAATTATAAAAAAATAAAATAAATAAACTTACCAAAAAGGAGAAATAACCTAGATTTCTCCAGGAAAGTAGAATAAAAGGGACAAAGTACAGGTTTGAAGCAAAAAAGACCTCTGGTCAAATACCAGTTCTTAGAGTTACTGTAGAATGGATTTGAGCAAGTCATTTAACCTCTTTGCTTGTTTTTGCAGTTTAAAATGAAAACATCACCTACCTAGAAAGTATTCTGAAAGAAAATCCATGACCCTTCATGTACAGTAAACTCTCAATGCAGGGAGCTGTTACTCCTGCTGTTAGACCAATATAAAATTTCCCTGAGATTGAGAATTTCCTCTGTTTTGTTATCCAGACCAAAAACAGTGCCTGGCACATAGTGGGAATCTGATGAATATTTGCTAAATGAATGAATGAATGATCATTTCCAAGGAACAGCATTAATTTGGGACTGGTCTCTTCAGCAGACACAGCTCAGCTATGATAACATTTAAAATAGCATTTTAGGGAAACATTGGTTTTTTTTGGGGGGGGGGAGGATCACTGTTTCCATTTCCATGTTGAAGAAACCGAAAACTAGAGACAGTAAGAGAATGGTTATATAATGAAGACATTCTAAATTCAAAATTGAACGTTTCCTCTCCTTAAAGTCACACAACATACTTTCAATTTGATTTTCGAAACATTTATTCATTGATCCCTTCATTCAACAAACATTCTATACAATTATATTAATAGCATCAAATTTTACAGAAATGATTTCTGATGGATTTGTTTTAAGTGAATTCTCAGAGGAATTTATGTAAGATAAATTTTAAGGATAAAGATAAAGAGAAATTATTGTAATTATACCATTTACTAATCCTTTAGAAATAGGTTTTACTTAGACCAAGCAAATGTCTCATTAGGGCAAATATATACCCCAACAAATATTCTTTTCTTTTTCAGTTCATTCAATAAATATTGTTGGTCATTTAACAGCTGTTTTATGCTGGTTTTAGATGCTCATATGAAAGAAATGTGATGCTCTCTATGAGCATCACAATATATATGTTATTATAATCTATATTATTACAATCTAATTTGTAATAATATGCTTTATAACAAGAAATATACATTTGGCCTTTGTCCACTGTTCCTCACTGTTAAAACCCTAATGATTCCCTAAATAAGAACCATAGAATATCTTTTGTTCTAATATTTGGTCTTTTATCATCAGTTCCTAAAATGCCTCCAGAACCATAAACATGAAAGTAGTTTATTATGATTCATAACAAGCCCCTTTCAAACACATCTGAGTTTATGTTAATAAGGTGACTTCTGGAAACCCCCTAAGGATGAGGTTGTCAGGGGAGCCAACCATTCTGAGAGAATTGGAACTTTTATTCCCACCCAACTCTCACCCCTTCACACTTACTCCAAGCCCCTTTCACCCTCATGGAGCTGGAAACTGTATCAATCACCAATGACTTATGACTGAATCAATTATACCTGTGTAATGGAGTCTCCATGAACATTCAAAGGGCAAGAATTTGGAGAGTTTGTAGGTTTATCCTGTGAGAGCAGCACATCCAAAAAGGGTGCAGAAGCTTCACCACTCTTCCTACATCTCTTCCATCTTGGATCTATTTAATTTTAAAACAAACCTACAATCTGGTAAGCAAATGTACTCCTGAGTTCTATGAGCCTCTCTAACAATTAATTGAACCTGAGGAAGAGATTATGGGAACTTCCAATTTTATAGTGCATCATAACCTGAACTTATGGTTGGCATCCAAAGTAGGAAACTTCAGGAAGGGGCATACATGTGGAACTGATTCCTTATCTGTGGGCTATGACTCTTATCTCCAGGTAAATAGTTTTACATGTGATACTATTTAGGGCATCCAATCAGCATCTACTGCATACTGGAAAATTACTTAGTGTTATTGGAAATTGCAAATCAAACTCTAACAGTGTAATCTAAAAAGGGGAGCTCTCAGGTTCCTTGCCCCCCACCCCCAATGAAAGGTAGAGTTGAGCAGGGAGGGGAAGCTGATAGGGACTTTAGAGAGAAGAATTAAGAGAAGGCACAAGGAATACTGAGACATTGAGAAAGCCATGCTGCTTCTTGGCCTTGTACTTGCACCAGAGCCTTGAGGAACATAGAAGGAGACACTTGGAAGAGAGCAGGTGAGAGACCCATGAGGAGGCCCACAATGGCAGCCTTTATTTTGACTTGTGCTTTGGGTTTGCTCCTTTCCTTCCAGAATTGCTGGTCTCTTCTCCCCCCTTTCCTGCAGTTCCCCATCAGACAGTACATTTGACTTATGACAAGCTTTCAAGCCTTAGCTGCCCCCAGAAAACTCTGAGCCAACCCTGTTTAGCTGGACATTTATGCACAAAGAGATGGATAACTTTGGGCATTTCACTGGGAAACGATATCCTTTCTCTTTTCTCCATGCACACAGATTCTATCTACAAAGTTCTTTTCTGCTGAAGGTCTTACACACTAAGTATGCATTAACTTTATGCAACAGATGGCAGAAACCATTTAGAGTGTGCAAGTTTAGGGTCCTTGGGGTGTTCTTCAGTATGCCTACCAATAAAATTTGTATTAGAGACAGACATGCAAGAAAACTAAGGCATGCACAATAAAAGTCCTATAGTAAGGTGTCAGAGACCAGAATTGGAAGCAACCACCTGTTTAAACAATAAGGGAAACTTCCTAGAAGAGGTAAGACCCAATCTTAGTGGGTGACTCTTAGTGGGTGACTAAGAGTTTTGCACACTAACAGAGGGTTTTGCACACTAACAAAGTTTGGAAGGTTCACTTACGATAGGATAAAGCATGTATAAAATGCAGGGACTAAGGTGAGGCAAGGTGAGAAGCCTGGTTTTAGCAAAAATGTTAGAGTGATTCTGGGAGATAAAGCTGGACAAACTCTTAGAGACCATGGCCACAGCCCTGATGGTTGGACAATTGTAGGTAAAACAGAGCTGCAGGAAGGTGAAAACAGGAATGACACCACCATCTTCATTGTCTAGAGAATGCATAGTGCCAGAATGAAGGCAAAGAAAATAAAGAAATAAGCAGGTAGCAATATGAATGAGGAACTTAAAAAAACCACTCTTCCTGGACATAGGACTTTGAGAGTCATCATCAAATAAAGAAAAAAAGTTGATGATATTTATTCATGATAATTACAATCTGAGTTACCTAGAACACTAATAAGCAATGCTGAGAAGTTTTTAAGAGAAACAGATGGTTAAGTTCCTCCAAATCAGAGGTCATAACATTTTTTTTTCAGTTAGCCAGTCAATATATAACCTTGTTTATATGTGTATCTTTTAAGGCACATAATTTAAAATATATTGTTAATTATTTGACATTGAAAGGTCAATAGCACCACAACTCTTGCCTAAAGGAAATTTATGAACTATGTATATTTTCTCTGCAAGGCACTTCAAAGTCTTGTGAGCTGAGAAACACTGGCCAGTCAGTCAGTGTTATGCCTGGGGCTATTCGAAAAAGAAAAAAAATGCCAATAAAAATCCAAGGAAAGTGGCACTAAATAGACTGTGAAAAGGACACTTGCTTATAGTATGAGCATTAACATGAGAAGACATGGTGTCATGTTGTTTGGCCTCAGTTGGAAACTAGAGCATACTTCAAAAATTTTCAAAATTTTTCCACTTTGCACAGGTCTATGATTAACCCTGAAAGCATGACAATTATGAATTATGCGTGAGTTTTAGTGACTGAGTGAATTTTCAAATATGAAACCAGTAATAAATCAATTGTCCTTTAAATCATTCAGAAGAATAAAAGAGTTGGGGGTTTAAACAGATTAAGAACCCAGGAGGACATGAAGGAATAGGGTCTGGTGAACTCACAGAAGCAAAGAGAGATGAGAAGCTCAGACTCTCAGAGGTCAAGGAGAGGGATTTGAGCAATGGAGTGTGTTTCATAATGGAGAGGACTACAAACGTCACACTAAGCCTGAACACAGAGTTGGGGTGTCCATACCCTCGCATGGTGACCTTGTAAGGGGTAGCTTTAGTTGAGTGGAAAAAAGAAGCTTAAGAAACTGGATCCCTGGTTGGTGCTCATTATAGAAAGAGTGATGAGACATTATCTGTGTGCTCTCAAGAGATTTTCTGACTCTGGAGAAACTGAATAGCTATAGAGAATCATTCACTTATTCAGCAATTATTTATTGAGCTTCTCTATATGCCAGATATTATTTAAGCACTGAGAAGAGAAAAATGTACAATGTAGTTAAAATTCTTGCCTGCATGGAGCCCCCTTCTAGTTCAGGTTTTATTCAATAGGTGAACAAATAGATAATAATCTAATGTCAAATGCTGAAAGGGGTATGAATTCAAATAAAGCAGCACATAGGCAGAGATGTTCCTGGAAACTGCAATTGTATCTAAACTGATGAGGAATGAAAGTTGGACAGAAACATGGCATCAAGTCACATGTGTACCTCAAGGTGGAATATCCCAAGCAGAGTAGAATAAAAGTTCCCTGTCCTGTGTAAAATAACCCCAATGTGTTCCAGAAACAGCCAGGAAACCAGGTTAGATAGAAAAAGTGAACAAAGAGGAAGCTGGTAGAAGAGGCTGTCAAATGACTATCCCTATATTGTCTTAGTCAGCGTGGGCTACTGTAACAACATACCAGAGGCAGGATAAACAAAACAAAAGACAGTTCAGAAGGTTGGGAAGTCCAGAAGCAAAGCAGACAGATTGAGTCCTTCATGAGCTCCCACTTCCAGATCTGAAGGCACTCATCTTCTATCTATAGTCTCACAAGGAATTCCCTCCATGCATGTTCATGGGAAAAGAGAGAAATCTCTTTGTATAATGACCCTAATCTCATCATAGGAGGTTCACCTTCTTGACCCTGTCTAAACCCAATCTTATCTCAAAGACCCACCTTCACATAGCATCATGTTGGAGGTTAGAGTTTTTAACCTGTGAATTTTGACAGCTGACACAAGATTCAATCCATAACATATAGCAGTCCAAAGCAGGGCAGGACAGGCCTCTAGGTGTCTAGGAAAAAAGGAAACACTGGTAGCTGATGTAGTAAAGAAGTTTTCAGAAAACTAGTCACAATGAGCCAAGTTTTATAAGGAAAAATTAAGCTAAATTCACAGAACAACTTTAAGAGGGAAAGCACAGGAAGTGGGGAAGGAAGAAAGATATAAAGAAAAAAGACTAAGTGAGAATCAAGCTGACATGGAACATTAGCATAAGGGTGATTAGGAAGTTTTAGATGCAAATAATGTGGATATGGAAGATTTTGACAACCAATATAAAGCTTACTTCAGAGTGTTCTGTAGAGTCTGGTGTTAGATAACAAAGTGTTTTAGAAAGTTGAAGATGACTGGGCTGAATGGTTATGAAAAGACAATGTATTCACTTAGATATTTGGCAGCTGGAGAGATGACTGGAAGGATGATGGCACCATTGGCAGGAAACTGGAGGAAAAGCAGAAGACACATCCTTTAATGTGAGGAAAAGGTCAGATATTAGGATGGAGATGTCCTGTAGTAACTGAAGATGCAGGCTGGAATTCAAGAGAGAGTTAGACATCATGAAGTAGGGTTAAAAAGTCTGATGTGATTTATTTTGAATAACCCCCCCCACCCCAAACAGTCATTACACTCTAGAAATAAACTGCTGTGACATGAATGCAAAGTGATCAAGCCTTGAGTTGCTGCTTGCAGTTGATAAAGTACTGAGCTTTGGAATGTAACTGGATTTGGTAGAAGAAGAAAGTAAAAGAAAACCAAAGGAGGAGTTACCAAGTAGTTTAGAAATTTGACAAAATTATGCTACTCTAATTTTAAAAAAGAACCACATACATAAGAATTCTCAATTGGAATACAAGCTGGAAATAGAGAGATTATGGCTAGACACACAGGGGAAACAGACCAATCATCTCCTTTTAGGTTAGGTACCACAGTTCAATGGAAGAAAACATCATTTTGGGGAAAGAGACAGCCTACAGTGCTCTGGAACAGGTGAAAGGGGTGGATTTTCCTTTAGGAGAGTCTCTAAATAGCAACAGAAGAACTGCAAACACTCTACCCCGCCTCCCCCCATGGATGCAGGGAAAATTTTACATCGCTCTTACACAGCTTTATTTAGGACTGGAGGGGAGCCAACTGTCTATTGTTCAAGTTCACATTTTAGCTGATGATGGAAATTCACACATTCTGTACGAGGCCGTCCTGAGGAGCAGTCCTCAGTGTGGGACTTTGGCAAAAATACTACATTCTAGGACAAACATGCTTTCTAGAGAGGCAAATTTTTTTTCAAAACAAACAAACAAATCAGCCAGCCAGAAATTGGATCTTTGTTTTAAGTGTTTACCACAGGGAAGGGATCTGCTGAAAAGTTTGAGAGTACTGATAAGCATCATTTCTCCCATTAATTATCCTGTTAGATTAAAAAAGAAAACCACCACACTGGCATGGCATTTTCCTGGGATTTGGGGTAATCACCCACCTTGTTTTCCTTCAGCTATGCTGTGTTTAAAAATTCAGTGTCCTGGAAAAGAGAAATCTCCAGTATCAAATTGTATAAAAAATCTTGATAATCCAAGATAAATTTGGGAAGGAAAAAAAAGAAATAAGTGACCTACTGCATACACTGAGCCTCGTTTAACTTTGTAAAATAAGTTATTATTACTTCCAGAATGATGAGAATGATAAAGCAATGTCTTGTACATTTTCATCTTCCCAGGAAAACCAACTCTTGCCTCACAATCTACAGTAGGCAGCTATCCACTCTGTTTAAATCACTCTTTGCTGAGCTTTTAGTGTTGTCTAGTATGTATTTTCTGACTTGTCTGTTTCATATCTGCTTTACCTGGGCAGATTCTAGTGTCTGAGAGACCAATGACTTTGCCTTTAACTACTTTATCCCTAGAACCTACAACAGTGCCTGGCACATAGTAAGAGCTCAAAAAACAGGCACGGTGACTCGTGCCTGTAAGCTTAAACCTATGAAGCAGCTGGGACTACAGATCACGTTTCAAGTTCCACCTGGGGCACGTAGTGAGACCTAGTTCTGAAAAAAATGTAGCTGGGTGTGGTGATGTGCACCTGTAATCCCAGCTACCTGGGAAACTGAGGCTGGGGATCGCTTGGGTCTGCGGTACTCCAGGCAATGTGAGCCTGCTGTTCCATGGGCAAAGATAGCGAGACCTAGTCTAAAAAAAAAAAAAAAAAAATAGCAAGAGCTCAAAAAACACCTGTTGAATAAATGAAAATGGATTCCTTATTGAATACTAGTTCTGTTCTTCCTCCCCCATTCCAAACTCACATGAAAATATACATTTGCATAGAAATACATTTAGTCTTTTAGATTCTTTCCTTAACTGAGAGAGACAGTATAAAGAAGCACAAATCATTGTTGCAGCCAACATTGAAGTTATGTGGGGAAAGCTTTGAGATTTGAGCTGTGATGGCAACTACTCCATTTATATTAAATGAGATAAGACATGTACCTGGCATGACATTGCTCCATAAAATAGGTGCTTAGTACATTTTAGTCTCTTGTGCTTTCCATTGTATGTACTTTCACTGCTCATAATATATTTTGGATTAGAAATCAGAAGCTTATAAGAAAAGCACTCAGAGAAATCTCACAAACTCTGATTCTCACAAAAATTAAATAATAATATCCAGAACATTCCATTTGACTCAAGGGTTGCTGCCTGATTTCATTAAGCATGACCTGATTCCTTTTAGTTCCTGGAAAAGTGCTATTGTCATAATACTTCTAATGTGATTTTAGTTCCTTCTAAGAAAAGCTCCATACAATCCTGCCACTTTACTTTTTTTTTTAAGTAAATCTTTGAGATGACAGCTCAAAGGGTATTGAATTCAAAATACTCTAATCTTTTCCCAAACTCTGCTTTGTACAGAGGAAAAAAGAAAAACCTTAATAGACTCCGAACTCAATATATAAAATTCTCAGCACTTCATTCTGTGAGGATATTTTTACTACAACTCATTAGCTTTTTAAATATTATACTTGTTCTAATTTTCATTTAACACACTGAACTGTGAGTCAGTTCAAATAAGATTTAAAATAGGACTCCATTTTCTTTGCACATAACTATTCTTAATTGCATAGAATGAGTTTATACTGCCTTTGTCCAATTAAGACAAAGGTAGAAAGGATAATTAAAAATAAATCAAAACAATCAAATGTTACATTTGTAATTTCACTTTATGTCATGTGTGGAGTTCAGTTTTGTTTTGTTTTTAAATCAGACTCAGAGGAAGCATGAATTTAAAGAAATACTCTGAGAATATTTTACACAGATTCTTTAAAAAAAAAAAAAAGGAAGACCACACACAAGATAATAGCTTTGTCTCAGAGAATGAAGCCTACACAGTGACATAAGAAGTCTGTCTTTTCTTCTCTCTGCTTATTTATAAAATATAAGCAGCTGGAATTGTTTCCTCATCTATAAAAGGAGTTGCTTACTACACTTACTAAAAGTTATGCCTCTATATAACTGTTTTTGCCTCTATATAACTGTTTTTATTTGGTCTCAATTAGAATTATAATTTTAATCTACAACAATTCCTCTAAGCAATTGTTACTGTGGGCCTTTTCAATATTGAGAAATATAAATTGAAACGTTCAGGTCATTAAGAGTTGAAGCACTTAACATCAAAGAGCAAAGAATTAAGATTGTTTACTTTAAAAAAAATTTCTATCAACAAATGATCAGAGACTACAAGTTCTGAAAATTAGCTTATTTGCTAATTACAACTAATAATTTTATATGTTTGGAGCTTTACATTTCAACTTATTAATTTTTTCCCAATTTCTATAAAACTGCTTCCTAATATTTTTTGACAACAATCTAGTGCCCTTTTTAAATCCTTAGAACTCTATTTCTTAGAATTCTATTTCTTCAAGCCTGAGTATTTAGAATGATTTTCTCTCCCCCCTTTTTTAATCTCATAAATAATAGTGCAAAGAACATCTTTCCCTAAAGTTTCTGCTTTTCATTTCCTTAAGTTCCCATGAAGACATGCCTGTCTTGGGGGAGGGGATGGTATTTTCAAAGTCATATATGAGTGTATTTTCACTGATTCCTTGTAGATTAAAAATATTACTTGCCGGCAGGGCATGGTGGCATAAGCAGCAGCCTAGGAAGCCGCGACTGGGGTCAAGTGATCACGGTTCGAGTCCCGCAGGGATCACGTAGTGAGCCACAGTTCCAAAAAAAAAAGCTGGGGATTGCTTTAGTCTGTGGTACCCCAGGCAATGTGAGCCTGCCGGTTCCATGGGTAAAATTAGCGAGAACTAGTCTCAAAAAAAAAATATATATATATACATGTATATATGTATATATACATATATATGTATATATACATATATATACACATATATACGTATATGTATATATACATAAATGTATGTATATATACATATATACATATATATGTATATATGTATACATATATATGTGTATATATATATTAGTTGCCTATTAGAAATGGAAAACTGATGGCAAAAATTACAAATTTCTCTATGACCAAAATTATTCGGAGATGGACTCATCACAATAATATGTGTTTGTGATTTAGTCTTGTGCTTCACTCAAGGCCCAGAAGATACAATCAAGCCCTTGTCAATTTTAGACATCCCTAAATTTTGGGAATGAAAAAGTAAGTCTTAGCTCAAAAGATAATATTGTAGAATGAACTATAACCTAAAAAAAGTTGTTAGCCTAAAAGCAAAAAGAAAATAATTTGAATTCTGTAGCTATGCTAAAATATCCTCTAGATACATTAATATCTAAATATTCACTAAATAAATTAATTCAATAAACTGGATTAGACTGAAAGCAAATAATATAGTGGCTCTAGTGTACTTTTTTGTAAGTAGTTAAATATGCATAGCCCGATTTAATAGTTAACATTCAGAAAGAATTCAAAGATGTTTATTCATAAAATAATTGTTCAAGTAATAATTATATTTCCATGAAGAAGTTTGCGTAATTCTTAATTGTCAATAAACATATATATAACACATATTTAATGAAATATATATGTGTAATATATATGCATAATACATATATAATAAAATATATATAAAACATAACGAAATATATAGTACATATGTATAATACATATCTATTTCATTATATGAAATCTAATGGAGCACATATATTTATGTGTATAATATATAACACATATATTTCATTTATATGTATATATATAATATTTTTTAATATATTTAATAAAAAATTATTGGAAACGTGGTCTCCTAAGCAAGACATTAAAAAATCCAGAAGATACCTTCACTTACTTAGCATTTTCCATTCAATACATCAGTCTTTCAGGATTTTACTTAACTGTATGCCTGAAGATTATCCTGTCACTATTAATAGCATCAAGTCATTTCAAAAAACAGATATCAAAACTCATATTTTGCTATCTTCTCATTCTGAACCCTACCCTTTTCTACTGAAATGCAATTAACTTTTTAAACCAATTTTTTCCTGATAATAGAACTACTAAACACACATTTTAAAGTATATTAAGCTTAGAAAAGTATAAAAATGTAATCATGGGTCATCATAATGGCACCATGCAGTGTTGCTCTTATAAACATTGTTCCATAATTACTTCTTGTCTTTTTATACAAGCCCTTTCCTTAACTATTCATATGTCAGCATATAGTATTCTGATTTCTTTCTTATGTAGTCATCTTTGTTTATAAATAGACTATATATATATACATATATATTTCTGTGTTCTGTATTTTGCTTAACATTAGTAATTATTAAAAGTTTTTTCATGTCATTAAAGCACTCTTCATTTTTAATTAGTACATAAATATTCTGTTCTGAAACCATAACATGTTTTACTTCTTCTAATTCAGTATATTTAAGATTTATTTTTCACTGCATGAGTAATGATGAAATAAAATATTCTTGCTTCCAATTATTTTTTGGCATTTCTTCTTGTTTCCTAGTGATAGATTCATAAATGTAGAATTAATGGTCACAAGTATAATTTTTAAGATTCCTCTAACAAGCTATGGCATCTACTAATTTATATAATTAAATTTTAATAAAAGCATTGATTATAAACTTTAAAAATAATTCTGTAAGTTGGTATCATTTATTAATTTATACATTAAGGATACCCAAGATATTCAATTTATGGAAAATTTCAAATATTCATTGAGCTTTCATTTCAATATAATGCCTCATGAGTGACAGTTTTCATTTTATCCAAAGATTTACATACCCATGTATGACCCACGTTGGTATAATATATCCAATATCTAAGATGGCTGCTTGCAGTTCCTTGAAATAGTAGGAATAAAAATAAAGAGCAAAGTCTTGCCAGTTCTCATCATAAAACTGTTATATTTTTATGAAGGCATGCTCACTCTGAAAAGATATTAAGTCAATAATTTCTGTCTTTTTTCTTAACTTAGAGTTTCTTTGTGCTTCTTCTTAAGCGTCAGGGACCTAAATACAAAGAACAGAACAAGAGTGTTCTTCTATGAAGAAGCGGACAACTCAATTAAGTCATGGTGTTTAAGAATCTGAGTCATCTGGATACTGATTCAAATCCTAACAAAATTTTGCATAGAGATGTATCTTTAAGAAAATTAAATGATTCTCATTCCTAAAATCTTTTTTCTCAGAAGAAATATCTCCTCTTGATTTATACATGGTATATTTTAGAGTTGCTCATCTTCTCATGTTGCAAAAAAGTTTTGAAAATATTTAATGAAAAAATCATTATGAAAATATTGTACACTTTTACTTTTTATTCAATAACCATCAGTATTGTGTAATACTTAAGAAAGGGAAAGATGAGTTGAAAGACCTGGAATAAATGTCAACTCCAACATTTGATAGCCCATGTCAGAGTGTAGTTCACTTATTTGTTCTATATTTCAGCTTTATCATCTCTAAAATAGAGATAATAGCAGTACCTATGCATGAGATTTACTGGGAAAGTTAAATGAGCTAAAACCTACACTATGTTAAAACCACTTTGTTTATCTGGCACATTGTTTGCAATGTTAACACACTATCACCCATGGCCCAGACATTATCAAGTGCAGAATTCTAGAAACACAAAAATTGTGATGGATACAGAACCTGAAAATACAAACCAAAAATATGGTTTCCTCCTTGCTGGGTGCTGACGAAGTTTGCAGCCACATAGCCAAATTCACAGGAAGGTGGGATCTGGAATAGGATTAGTAAATATCTGACACATTATGGTGTCTTCCTTTGGGAAATGGTGAAGAAAATTGAAATCAGCCAACACGCCACATATACTTGCTCCTTCTATGGCAAAACCAAGTTGAAAAGGCAAGCTATGGGGATCTGGTTATGTGGTTTCTGCTTGAAAATGGCATTTGGTGTTTGGATTTATAAAACACCCCTGCTGTTACATGATGTCCACCAACAGACAGAAACCTGAAGGAATTGAAAGGCCAGCCCAAACGCCACTATTTGAAACCTTGATAGTCCTTAGCAAATAGGCTAATTTATGGGAAAATTTACTTTGAGTTGTTATTTTTGTTTATATTCTGACATGCATAGATGTTTTTTCTCAAAGACTTGAGAATTAAAATCTTTTACTTTTTACTGGAAAAGTATTTTTAAAAGAATATGATTTGGCATGACCTACCTAAGTGCTAAGTGAACATTATAGGTCAAAGAAATTACAAGACTGACAGATTTCTTATTACAAGTTCTTACTTAAGGGTCATGTTCTATAACTGATCTCATAGAAAAGATGGGCCCCAAAAGAGTCCTTAAAGAACAGTGAAGATGCACCAAAAAAAATTTTAAATACCTGGAAATAAACCCAACAAAATACGTGAAACAACTATACAAAGAAAACTTTAGAACACTGCTAAAACACATAAAAGAAGACATAAGGAAATGGAAAGACATTCCCTGCTCATGGATTGGAAGAATTAATATCATCAAAATGACCATCCTACCAAAAGCAATCCATAGATTCAATGCAATCCCAATAAAAATCCCAATGACATTTTTAAAAGAGATAGAACAAATATTACTGAAATTCATATGGAATAAAAAAAGACCTGGAATATCAAAAAGCCTCATGACCAGAAAAAAAAAAAAAAAAAAAAGAGAACAGAGGTATTACAATTCCAAACTTCAAACCATACTACAAAGCTATGGTAATTAAAGCAGCTTGGCACTGGTACAAAATCAGACAATCAGACCAATGGAACATAACTGAGTGCATGGAAATAAAACCACGCATATATAGTCAAGTAATCTTTGACAAAGGAGTGAAAAACTTACATTGGAACAAAGATAGCCTCTTCAATAAATGATGCTGGGAAAATTGGACTAGGACATGAAAAAAAATGGACCAAGACAATGCCCTCACACCATGTACAAAAATCAACTCAAAATGGATAAAAGACTTAGATGTCAGACCTGAAACATGATATATATATAGAGGAAAACTTGGGCAAAACCCTCCATGAGAGTGAGAGAGGAGGAGGGGGAAGAAGGCAGGGGAGGTGAAGAGCACAAAAACAAAAGATCAGGATAGTTAACAAATGTTAGTGAAGTGGGAAAGCCCCGGGGTAAAAAAA
>PVHY01016694.1:0-33169 GCA_004024945.1 Uropsilus gracilis
CATGTAGAAGCTATAGTACATGGCTGTGCTTGGCAGGTAGGATGTTGAAGGGGGCTGGCCCTAGCCTGGGACCACAGGGTGGTCACACACACACAGGTGGACATCATGCACTGAACACACAGAGCCTATTGCCTTGGTGCTGCTGTGTTGCTCCACCCCATGGAGGACTGCGCAGATATAGGACCATTCTTGGTTTTCTTAAAGGTTAGCCTGTCAGCACCCAGCCCCACTTCCAGACCCCACTGCACCCTCTCTGCTGGCAAGTCAGTGCAAGTCCTGGAAGAGTGTTACACACCGGCCCTGGCAGCCAAAAACTGCAGAGACTCATGGCCCCATAGTGACCCCAACCCTTGCACCCCTGGTCCCACCACAGCAAGTACTCTCTGAGCCAGAGTTGGACAAGATGTTACAGGGTTTGCTCCTCAGGTGAAACTTGCAGGAAGGAGAACAGATCCAGAATTATGTGCCAAATATGTGCTGTGTGCTTTATATACAGAGCCTTTCTGGGTTAGAAACTATAGTCTCCATCTTACAGATTGAAAAATTATTTTTTTTTTGCTTTTACTATTATTTATTTTGCTCTTTAGATCACAACCTTGGTAAGTGGTTTTTGGGATACCCCCCCCTCTCTGCTGCCCCTTCCATTCTCTCAAACCCCACTCTTTGTTGTTTACTAGTGTGTGTTGAGTCCTTTAGTCTCTTTCTTTCCTGTGGCAGTGTTCTTTCATTGGATGAGGGACTGTGTTGTTGGAACCAGGTGAACCTTGTTGATAGGTTTCAAGTCTTAAATTTGCATTGGGCGGCCAGTCTGTATTCATTTATGATCTGCCCATGTTTTCTTGCTGCAGGCCGTCTTCTCCAATCCCATCTCCACTGCTTTGCTCCTTTACCTTATGGCTCTGGTGTCAGATTTAGGGGGTCTTGTCCCCAGTCAGTGTTGGTGAAGAAGTTTCTCTGTGAATACAGGTGTCTGTGAATCACCTTTGTAGATCATCTCCTCTGCCTGTTTGCAGCTTTGATGTGGGGCCAGATTGCAAAATTGAGGCATAACCGGTACTGTTGCCCACATCCAAGAGGAAGCCAGGATCTGAGGATGGGTCCTAGCCAGTTTATCTCCATGAGAACTCTAGCCACCATTTCTCTTCTACAGCCCAAAGGTCACATAGCAAGATTAATGGGCACTGGGCAGTCAGTCAGGTTATAGCTCAGGATCCTTGAGGATCTACCTACTCCCCAAATAAGCAATACAAAAGAGAAAGTGCTACTGAGTAGTGGGTTCACTACCAGATGTGCATAAAGGACAATATATCATGGCACCAGGTTTTGAGTAAAGAAAATTTTGTTAGATTGAATGGCAAGGAGGTAGCTGGTAAACTCTAATCTGCCTCCCTGTTGAAGGAAGGAAATAAGGTTATAGAGGTTTTGGGGATAAGGTTATGAACAAAAGTTAAATCTTATTGGCCAAGGAGTGGACTAAGGACAAAGAAATATGAACTTGGCTGAAGTTCATTGGCTAGTGATGGGGCAGTTTGTACATGGAGAAGTCTGAAGAGGCTTTTTACAGACAACTGAAGCTTTGAATTTCTGTTGGTAGCCTCTTCACCTCTGGGCATTGCCCCTCTTTTGTGTTTGCTCAAGGTTAACTGGCTCTGTTTGCTCAGGCGGTGAAAGCTAAACTGCATCTGTGAATACTAACTTCAAAGAGAAAGTTATACAAGTATTTTTTCTCCTCTGTGCTCTAGGGTCTGAGAGCAACCTAATCATTTTACCTTGGCGACAAGAGCAGTATTAGCCTAGCTTTTGTCTAGCACTCAGCCAGGACAGTGCAGGCCCAGGAAACCACATTTATGAGTTTCAAAGCTGCCTACATATTTCTGCTGACCACTACAAATGAGACTTGATGCAGTTGACTGTAGGCTTACCAAGCAGAAACCATCTAAAAATCCTGCATCAGATCCAGCGGCCTTCCTCCTGCCCTCCTCATATCCCTTCTTCTCCAGGCCCCCAGCTATCCCATGGCTCACGTACCTGCCTCCCCAAGAGCTGGTGTACCAAGCATCTAATAGTGCTGACAAAGGCCAGGTCAATGACGAGGGGAAAGAAGGAATCCTCCAAGAGGAAGTGTAACTGAACATGAGGGTCCCAGTGACACTGGCCATGGACCTGGCAATGGGTGCCTGAGGGTTGAATGGTCTACCTGAGGGCAGAGGGGCAGGATTCAGAGTGCGGAGGTAAGACACTGCCCTACCACTTGTCCAACCTTACATAGTCATCCCATTCATTCACTCTCAGTTCTCATTCATTTACTCAGCAAATGTTTGCTAAGCACTTACCAGCAAGTGAGCCAGGTGGTGACAGATAGTGTTTGCAGAGAGGTGTGGGATAAAAACACCATTTAAATGTCAATAGAGGCCGGGCATGGTGGTGGCGCACCCCTGTAGGTGGCAGCCTAGGAAGCCACAGCTTGGGCCAGGGATTGCTGTTTGAGTACCTCCAGGGGCACGTAGCAAGACCTAGTCCCAAAAAAATAGCTGGGTGTGTTGGTGCATGCCTGTAATCCCAGCTACCTGGGAAACTGAAGCTGGGGATTGCTTGAGTCGGTGGTACCCTAGGCAACATGAGCCTGCGGTTCCATTATCAAAAATAGCGAGACCTAGTCTCCAAAAATAAGTAAATAAATAAAAAATAAATAACAATAGAATGTGGGTCACCCTTTGCCACAACTGGGAACCAATGATGGAGGGACTGACTGTGCCTGGGATTCAGGAAGGACTTAGGGCAGATGACCTATGGCAGATCTAAAAGGATCGGTGGCTTCCTAAAAGGAGGAAAATGCTGTGAATTCAACTATTCCAGAGCGAAACAGCTTGTGCAAAACGTTGATGGCATAAAAGGTCTGAGAAGTTGGGGGAGCACATTTTCCCACCTGCAGAGCAGAAGGGCTTCTATTGGACTCACAATGTCCTATCTATGGCATGTAAACATATACATGCATATGTACTCACGTGCACACACCAAAGCTTAGTCTTTCCCGCAGGGATGTGCATACGTGTTATGGGGGGAAGAGGGCAGGTCTGCTCCTGACCCTGCTCTGGTGGAGGCCTCAGCCAGTCTGCTGCCTTTTCTTGCAGCTGCAGCTCTGTGTCAGCTTGCCTAAGCTAGGTCCTGAAGCATAGGCACAGATGCCAAATGCTGCTGATGACCCCTGGGTCTGGTGGGGGTAGGATCTGGGTCCGGTAGGAGATAGTCAGCAGCTTCTCCCAGCCATGTGGGACACACCACCTGACTCTCACCCCAGCCTGGAGGGCAAATCTCAGAATGGTTTTCCCAACCAGCTGGGTTGGTATGCAACTATTCATGAGGAAAATTTGGAGGTGTGGGGTCAGTGAGCTTGGTGCCCTTACCTATACCACCCTCCAAGTCAGTTAACTTGATTTTACCTGCAAGAGTCCGCCAAGAATTAGAGGTGATAAAGAGAAGGGAGATGGCATTCATGAAGGAAAGGAGAGAACAAGGGCAGTTGCTGGGTTGGGTGCTGTATTGGGTACTCTCAGCCCCCGCAAGGTCCCCCACATTCCTGGAGATGAGAGCAGTCAATATCCCTACTCGAGACAAGGACTCTGAGGCTCGAGAGTGAGGCTGACTTGCCCACGGCCACAGAGCTGTCAAGGGGCAGAGCTGAAACTTGGACACAGACTGTTTTCCCCCATGGAGCAGGTGCCACCTCTCACTCCCCCACATCCCCTTACACAGAGGCATTTGAGGAGATGGGAGCTCTCCTGGTAGTTTCTCGCCATGATCAGTTATGAGCTAGTTCTGACTCGACTGCCCCAGTGCAGTCACTGTCTTGTTACCCTCTCTTCAAACATGTCCCGGCAGAGTGGGGCGAGGGGTCAGGTGGAGAGCTGCCCTTCCCCACCACTAGCAGCAGCACATCATCAGGGAAGGCACTGTGCCCTCCCACCAGGTGAACACACTGCTGTGTCTGTGTAGCGTGGAGAGACAGGGGACCAGGGCTGAGGAAGCTCAGCTGGCCCCATGCCCTGGGATCCACTTCTTGGCAGGATCTCCCTCCTTCTCACATGCAATCCTTAACTCAGAGCACCCCCGCCTTGGACAAGCCCAGCCCTGGGCTCCCACAGTTAGCACTGGTGCCAGCAATCACAGGTCTTTGTGCACTTGGCGTGGTCAGGTCCCAAGGCTTACACACACAGAATCTTGTTCAGACCCTTAAAAGTTCTAGGAGAAACTGAAGGCATGCCCATCACATGAAGGCATGCCCATCACATGAAAGCATGCCCATCACAGCTTCAGCCTGCTTTGGATATAATTGTGCCTACTTTCACTCCCCAAAGTATTTTATTTCAACTGTTCCCCATAAACACTCTTCTAAAAGTGCTGACTCTGGGTCTCCAGGCTTTGTAGGGGGGAATGATGATGCCATACCTAATAATTTGTCATGAAGTAGGCATCTTGAATTCTGCTGAGCATTCCAATGGAGTTCCTACAAAGAACAGTTTTCTTTCAACCTCAACTTTGAATAAGGGGTGTGGAACAGCATAGCACACTTCCAAATGTTTGCTGTACCCCTGGGGGTTTTACCTTAGGCCATAGGAGGTGACTCGGTGTCCGAAGCACTTGACACAGGGCAGCCAACACCCTCCCCACATGCACAAACATGCAGGCGTGCCCACACCACAGTGAGTTCTGCCTTCCAACACCTTCAGGGGGAAAGTGAATTATTCATCAAACCAGAATGAGAATGCTCAGCCTGTGCCCTTTATCTAAACAACATCTATGGCAGCTTTTACTGTGAATATTAAATATATTCAAGAGCTAACATGTTAGCTGAGATAAACATAATGACTGTACCTATGCTTCCTGTGAGGCAAAATAAGAAGGGAGAGATGTGTTCCACAATCTTCACTGAGAAGCTTTTTTTTTTTTTTTTTTTTAGACTAGGTCTCGCTATTTTTTGCCCGTGGGACCGTAGGCTCTCGTTGCCTGGGGTACCACAGACTCAAGCAATCCCCAGCCTCAGCTTCCCAGGTAGCTGGGATTACAGGCACGCGCCACCACGTCCAGCTATTTTTTTGGAACTAGGTCTCGCTACGGGCCCCAGGCGGGACTCGAACCGCGATCCCTAGCCCCTGCTGCTTCATAGGCTGAAGCTTACAGGCACGAGCCACCGTGCCCGGCTGAGAAGCATATTTTCCAACCAAATTTGAAAAGGTGTTTATTGTTTGCACTACTGTTGAGCAGAAAATGTTTGCAACACAGGTTTTCTAGAGGAAAACCTGTGCCCATTTCATGTGCCCATTTCTGAGTGACTCCAATCCTGGCCAAGGAGAAATTAAAAACCAATGAAGTGGTACATCTGCGAGTGCAGGCTGGCTTGACTGTGATGGGCTGATAAAAGGTGGAACCTTATCCAGCTGGGGATGGGTGGACAGTATGTATCTTCCCAGGGTATCACCTGTCTTCACCAAACATTGTTTTGCTTTTTAAAGTATGAATGCTAGGAGTTGTGTCACAGGATGCACCAATCTTAATCAGCTTCTGGGTTCCCAAAGAAGGAACCACAGCTGCTCTGGGCCAAGTACTACTGTTGAGTTCATGGCTTAGGCCAGGCCTCTGGGAGGCAGCTCTGTGGGTTACACTGGACATTCCTATGCCTGGTCTTGGGGAGGCCCAAATCCCAGGAACTCTCTTGGCACCAGTTCCTGGGTCCACACCCATCTATTAGATCTTTAGATGTTAACATACTCAGAGAACAAGGGCTAGAGAGAAAGGATTGTCTCTCTGATGGACCAGAAGTGGCCCAGTAACTTTTCCCATGACGAGATCCTGGCTGCTCTCAGCATCATGAGCACATGAACTCAGAGACAGTCACAGAGAAAAGAGGGATGGAGGAAAACAGATGCAGGGAGTAATTAAAATTTCTCTTCTTTTCTTTCTTTCTTTTTTTTTTTTTGAGACTAGGTCTCGCTATTTTTGCCCGTGGAACCGCAGGCTCACGTTGCCCAGGGTACCACAGATTCAAGCAATCCCCAGCCTCAGCTTCCCAGGTAGCTGGGATGACAGGCGCATGCCACCACACCCAGCTATTTTTTTAGGACTAGGTCTCAATACATGCCCCTGGCGGGACTCGAACTGCGATCCTGGCCTTGGCTTCCCAGGCTCCCACCTACAGGCATGCGCCACCATGCCCAGCAATTTCTCTTCTTTGGGTTGTAAATGTTATGTGTCAGCATTTGGTGTAGAGTGCCCAGTGTAGGGTACTTAAAGGACTTGCAGGACTCTTTTTTTTTCCTTTTTGGGAAAGAACAAAACTCAAAGGGGCTAGAATGCAAGCATTTGGAAGCTAGAAGAGGAAGACCCCCGGTGGGCCTGTTGACACATTTTTTTCTCATCAGAGGTTAGTGTGGCCCCAGGATATCTGCCTACCAGAAGAAACCTTAGAAACATCTAGTCTATTACATGTATTTACTCTTGAAGGAACTAAAGCTGAGAAGAGAGATGGAGAGAATTGCCATAAATTTGGAATCAGGCTGTCTGGGTTTGAATTCTGTGTTTTATTACATTTACTGCTTATTCTCCCAACAGAATGTAAATGCTATGGGGACAGAGATGTTTTGTTTTACTCTCATCAGTACTGTATTATCAGTTCCTAGAATGGTTCCTGACATACTAAATGCTGAATAAATATGGCACATGCCAATGCAGGCAACTGTCAGCAAGCAAGGCTTCAGTTACTGAGGTTTCCTGTGTCACATACGGCTCATTCATTTTCAATGTAAGTCTTAGTTCTAGGGGATCAATGAAGAGACAGGAAAGGCACTGTCTCATCACTAAGCTAGGCATTGCCAGGCATTCTTATTTTCTGACTTTCCAGAAGTTATTCCACATAAAGGTCTCTTTTCCCCAGTGCTACTTTGTCTCTTTGAAGTCACTGAGTTCATTTTTGCCATGGTTTTGCAGTGAAAGTCATAGCGCTGATTTCTGTTAGCAAATACTCACCAAGCATCCACATATAAGGTTCTATTTGAGAGGCTGAATAATGTGATATTGAAGCTCCCACTACATATAAAATATAATATTTAAGCCAGGAGTTAGAAGGTATACAAAAATAAAATGGTTTATTGCCTTCAAACTTATATTTGTGGCAGAAAAATGAGAAAACAATCAAGTATAATATGCCAGGCAAAAGGAAATAAACCTTAAAAAAGCTATGTGAGCAAAGCGTTATATAAACTCAGAGAAATTTGATCTGCTGACAGGCTCTGTGGAGAATACAGTATTTGACTGAGTATTATTAAAAGAAATGCATGGCTTTGTTGAAACAAGAAGGAAAGGTTGAGAAAACAGCATGAAAACAGTGACTCAATATTCTGCATTAAAAAGAGAAAACACTGGCATGTTTCTAGGAGCAGAAAAGGAGGGTTGGACCCTGTTAACTGAAACTCTTGACTGCCAAGCTAAGGAACATGGGCCATGCCATAGACACCTGTTCCTTGAAGATTTTTTGGAGTGTAAAGTATTTGACCATCTTGCAGTTTTTGGTCTACATTTTGGCAGTAGTAAATAAAATGGTTCAGCGAGGAACACTGAGGCAAGGGAGACTAGTTATGAGGCTGCAGCTACACTATGAAAAAAGGAAGTGGGTCTAAATCAAGGCAGAGAAATTAAGACACCATCAGAGAAAGGGATGGTAGTGGTGGTGGTGATGCATAGAGCCTAGAAGTGACCAATTAATTGAGAAGGGAAGTTAAAAATGAAGGCTTCTGTTTAAAATAAGTAAAGTTAGGTCAGTGGTACTAGTACCTAAAACTAGGAACACTGATTTTCCAGAGGTTAAGGTGCTTGGGGGATTCCCAATGAAAGCATCAAGCAGGCAGCTGGAAATCTGGTTCTAAAGAGAGGTCAAGTGCATTGTTGAAGGGTTGTACTACTGGCAGTGAAAAGATTCATGCAAGGAGAGAAAGGGGGGTGGGCAGAAATTTCAAGGGAACCAGGACATCTGAGAGAACAGACCAATGGGGAAAAATTAGGTTTAATGAACCACAGAACTACACAGGAACATGTAGGGGCTTTTCTCTCAACCTGTTACTATCTTGGAAGGCAAATATAGTGTATCAGCACAGTAATTGTGTAGATTGGGGCTGTCGAATAGGATTTTCTGCAATGACTTAAGAGTTCTGTGTCTCTGCTGTCCCACCTAGAGGACACTAGCCACACGTGGCTACTAAGCACCTGGAGTGGGATGCCTGAGAAACTGAATATTTAACTTTATAGCCTAGCTCCTGAGTTTTCAAGACAGTATTTACAGAAAAGGCTGCCTTTCAGATACGATTTCTGCTGGTCAGTAGACCAGTAACAAATGGTTTTAAAAAAAACCGGTCACAGTGGCGTATGGCTTTAATCCCAAGCCTAGGACGGGAGGCTGAGACTGGGAATCGCTTGAGTCTGTGGGTTTGAGACCACCTGGGGCAACATAGCGAGTCTCAAAAAACAGCTGGGCGTGGTGGTGCACACCTATAATCCCAGCTACCTGGGAGGCTGAGGCTGGGGACTGCTTGAGTCTGGGGAAACCTGGGGCAACATGTCTGCAGTTCCCTGGGCAAGCGAGACCTAGCTTCAAAAAAAAAAAGTTTAAAAATCTGGGAACAGTGGTGTGTGCCTGTAATCCCAGCTATTTGTGAGGGGGGGGCTAGGCATCACATGAGTTCGTGGGTTTGAGAGTACCCTGGGCAACAAAGACCTAGTCTCATAAAAATAACTGGAGCCAGGCATGGTGGTCCATGTCTGTAGGCAGCAGCCTAGGAAGTTGCCGTAGGGACCAGGGATCGCGGTTTGAGTCCTGTTCAGGGCAACGTAGTGAGACCTAGTTCCAAAAAAATAGCTGGGTGTGGTGGCACGCACCTGTAATCCCAGCTACCTGGGAAGCTGAGGCTGGGGATTGCTTGAGTCTGTGGTACCCTGTCAACATGAGCCTGCAGTTCCATGGGCAAAAATAGCGAGACATAGTCTCAAAAAAAAAAAAAAGATGCTGGACATGGTAGTGTGTGCCTGTAATCCCAACTACCTGGGAGGCTGAAGCTAGGGATCACTTCAGTCCATGGGTTCGGGACTACCCCGGGCAACATAGCAAGACCTAGTGTCTTTAAAAAAATAGTTTAAAAGCTTTCTTGGCTGCATTCAATATAATATATCGAAAAACATTTAAATTACTACCTTTTTGAATGGGTACTTAGTTCTCAATGACTAATCTAAAGAAATTGGTTGGAAAAACAATTGTTTGTTGCTGAGAACCTTCAACAAACTTTATTTTAAATGTATTTTACCACTACCAGCTACCTCACTGCAACCATTCCTTTTCACTTTGCCACCCTCCCCAACCCCCCCATCTCAGAAGCTCAGATGTAGAAGTTTGCTTTGCTGACCAGACCAGGAACACAGGCCATAGGGACTATCCCAGGAATCTGCGGCCCCATGACCCATGAAACCAGCTGACCCATTCTCATTCCCCTTTGCCACCCTCCCCCCCTCCCATCTCAGAAGCTCAGATGTAGGAGCTTGCTTTGCTAACCAGACCAGGAACACAGGCCACAGGGACTATCCCAGGAATCTGCGGCCCCATGACCTATGAAACCAGCTGACCCCATTCTCAGATTTAACTCCACTGCTGGGTATTCAGCTTCTGGGCTCCAGTACTCCGAAGTCATTGTAAGGTCTCTTGCTTCCTTCCCAGAGAGCTATTTTTATACACCAAGAATTTTACAAAATCCAAAATAATTTTATTCACTTTTTCAGTTTTGCTTCCACAAGGTGTTCAGCAAACATGCTAAGGCGACAGAACGTCTAGTTGGTCACGACATGCAACGCTGACCATTCGACTGATGACAGCAGCGGCCACGCCCACTTGAGCTAATGGCCCCACAGCACAAGGGGGGTTGGCGGGAAAACACTGAACCACGCGGCGATCAGCAACCTGAGGTAGGTCTCTTTACAGTACAAAAAAACTTCTACACCAGTGTGAGACACTGATTAGCAAGAGCTGCTAAAAGTTGCAGACTTTGGAGAGAGGAAGTGACTGGGCGACACTGCAGTGAGAAGGAAAAACAGATCCACGAAGTCCTGAACCCTGTCACTGAACTGTGGAGGTGTGGGACCAGGTGAACGAGAAAGTACCACCGAAAGCAGCAGCTGGCTCCAGGACGCGGTCTGGGAGCTGGAGAGCTCGGTGCAGTGGCCAGCGTTAGGAACCTGAGGCAGTGGGACACTCTGTGAACAGACTTGATTCTCATTTAGAAACAACAACACAAAGAGGAAGAAGGCAGGAAGGAAACTCCTCTGGGTCAAGGAACGGTTCTGAGAGTCTCATTCCTGACGGAGGACGTGGAAAGGGGCTGGGGCTCAGCCCCACTATTCTCCTGACAGAAACAGTGAAGTGACAACAGGACAGAAAGCAGGAGCCCTGAGAATTCACGGCGCTACGCGTGGCCTCCAGTGCACCCGACCCCACTGCCTGGGAGTGGCTGTGGAGACTTGGCAGAGGGGGCTGAGGGAGGGCCCACTATTGCCACAAGTCTTCCTTTTGGACATCCAGAAAACCCGGCACCGTGAAACAACCAGCTAGAGGACAATAAGCTACCCTTTCTACAGTCTAATAGCAAAACCAGATCTCTAATACAGCAAACTGTACAAAAATGATAGAAAGGAATCTGCACTGTTATTAGCGCAGTGCTGATTTTAATATAAAATAAACAGCTTACATTTTCACTGTAAATATAGGCTATGTACAGAATTATATATAGATAGAGCTACACGTATAAAGCTTCATTATAGGCCTCTGATACATTTATAATAACGGTTCCCTGAACCTTTAAGAGTGCAATTAAGGACAAAAACTAAACTTTGTTTACATGAACATGGAATAAATACAATAATCAAAATATGACTCTTTCTAAAAGTGAAACACACAAGCCAATCCTGAACTGCTGTGCGAAAGATAAAGTTGGGAAAGGCAAGCTTTCGGCAGGAGGACAGGGTGAGGGCCTGCCCCAGGCAGGGAATGGCAATGCTCCAAAGAAAAGACCGGGGCAGCGGGGAGGAGTTAGCCCTTGACAGCGACCTTGTTCTCCGCAGCAGCAAACATGGCATAGAACCGGGAGCTGTCATTGGACAGAAGGATGGATGGGGTGTCGAACTCCACTACCTGTAAAGGAAGAAGATATCATCAGACAGTGATTCGGGGACATGAGGGGGTGATTCAGAATATCCACTGCTCAGAAAATGGAGAGTATGGGGTGTGGGAAAAACCCTAAAACACGCTGAGGAAGAGTCAGGGTGACTATACAATTAGGTCACTCAGACCCAAACATTCCTTTTTCTTTCTTTCTTTCTTTTTTGAGACTAGGTCCCTCTATTTTTGCCCGTGAAACCACAGGCTCACATTGCCCAGGGTACCACAGGCTCAAGCAATCCCCAGCCTCAGCTTCCCAGGTAGCTGGGATTACAGGCATGCTCCACCACACCCAACTGTTTTTTTGGAACTAGGTCTCGCTATGTTGCCCCAGGTGGGACTTGAACCGCGATTCCCAGTCCCAGCCCTGCTCCATAGGCTGACACTTACAGGCTTGCGCCGCTGTGCCCAGTTCTTTTTTTCTTTTTTAAAAAAATTTTTTAATATGGGGAAGGGAGAAAGAATGATGACTTCCTTGACATAAATCTCAATTCTTTCAGCCTTGGGATGGGAATGAATGAAACAATGAACAAAGCCTTATAAACTACAGAGGCAAGAAAATCACAGCTCAAGTCAAAGGCAGGCAGGCAAATGTCACTTGCTGTATAGGCAGATCTAAACTTATAAATGGAAAAGATAGGGAACCTAGTGACCAAAAAAAAAATTACAGACAAAAAGGAAGTAGGAAGTGGAGTGACATGCTGAAAGAACCTGCCTCCATGGGAAAGGTTGAGACACCACTCTGCCCCTGCTCACTTTCCCAGTCTCCTATACTCCACAGCAAAGGCATGGGACACAGCCTTGGCCAAGGAGATGTCAGGAGACTCTTGGGGGGCCTCTGGGAAAGGCTGCCCCACAGACATAGAAACAGACTGTCTTCCTCTGACTGGCTGGTGAGGGAGCTGTAGCATGCTAGAGCAGGTGGCCTGCACCAAAGAGGCAAGGCATGCCCCAGCTGGAAGCTAATGCAGAGAGCCTGACACTGTTGATCTGCTGAATAACCAACCCACAGGCTTCCTGCCATGCAGGATAATAAACTCCTACTGTTAGAGCCTCTTTCAGCCTGGTATTATGTATCCACAGTGAGTGGAACTACCTGTTAGAGTCCATGCCTCCAGAGGAATGGCTGCTGGCAGGGGTAAGTCAAAGTGTCACCAAAGCTTACTCAGGGGATAAGAGACTTGTGATCTTGCTTGGGTCTTTATGCTTTGTGCATGTGTTTTCAGGTTTTTCTAAAATTCCAAGAAAATTTTAATTAACAAGAAAAATAATTAAGGAAAGGAAGGGAGTGAGTCTTCCATAAAAAGCCTATTACTCCCCCACTCTAAACCATCAATCCACCACCCATAGTTGGAGTGGACTGAATGTAGGTCTTAAGAAAGAATTTCCCAGAATGGTTTCTTTCTTTCTTTCAAGTCAAAAGAAAATGATGAATTCAATGTAATATATACAGGTGATGAGTTGTAATGATGTTCACCTGTAATTTATATAGTATTAAAACACAGTTACTTTATTTTATACATCTTCTTAAAAATTTATTTTCTTGCCGGGCATGGTGGTGTGAGCCTATTGTTCAAGCACTGGGAGGCAAGAGGCTTGGGATCGCTTGAGTTTGCGGGTTCAAGACTACCCCAGGCAACATAGTGAGGCTTGGTCTCGAAAAAGCAGCCAGGAACCATGGTGGACATCTGTAATTCTAGCTACCTGGGAGGCTGAGGCTGGGGATCGCTTGACTCTGGTACCCTGTGCAACTTGACTCTGCAATATCCTGGGCAATAGCGAGACCTAGTCTCAAAAAAAAATTTTCTTTTTCTTTATTTCTTTTTGGACACTAGGTTTCACTATTTTTGCCTGTGGAACCACAGGTTCATATTGCCCGGGGTACCACAGACTCAAGCAATCCCCAGCCTCAGCTTCCCAGATAGCTGGGATTACAGGCGCGTGCCACCACGCCCAGCTATTATTTTTTTGGAACTAGGTCTCCCTACGTGCCCCCGGTGGGACTCGAACCGTGATCCCTGGCCCTGGCCGCGGCTTCCTAGGCTGCCACTTACAGGCATGTGCCACCATGTCCAGTCAAAATATTTATTTTCTTAACATTGTTGTTCATTTTTGTACAGTATTTGACTTCTCCTCTCAGGTGTAGTCCCTTTAGTTCTCCAATCACCACAGTATACATGACCTATCACCACAGTCTCAGAAGTGATTCTTAATCCCACTGTTTTCTTTAATATCTATGTGCAGGTAGTACATATAGTTCTATATATCTAATGTATAATAGAATCTCAGTAAACATTCAGGAAAATGCAAACAAAGATAAAAACCACTGATGTTAAAATAATTTTAAGATGAGACGAAAAGTCACTAACTGCTCTGTTCTCTCAAACTCAGCTTTGGAGATCAGCCTGAATTTTCCATGACAAATGCTTTCCTTTGTTTCTTCATTATACTCAGGGTCAGTGCAATACGGTAGATAGAAGTGCAGGTGCTAGAGTCACTGATGTGAGCTGGATTCCAATTCTCTACTTCCTGTGAAGTAGAGACGTGTGATTTAAGTTCTCTGAGCCTTTGTCTCCTCTGCTTTAAAGTAGTGTTAATATAGGTGATCTTCCTTAGTTGTTGTAATGATTGATGATATATTGAGAAATTATATATATAGCACTCAACAGTGTGCCTTACAAGATAATAAATATCCAATTAAAGTAACTTTATGGTTCATGGCCATACACCCTGAATGTGCCCAATCCCATCTGATAAAGTAACTATTACAGTAACCATTATGATTAATAACAGAAAACAAGTGATCCATTGTAACTGGTTTGGTATTGCTGCCCAATCATAACTTTATTTCTATCCTCAGGACAGAAGGAAGGTTTGTGTTCAGCACAAATTTACTGAACATCTACCATGTGCAAGAAACTCCGGTACTGAGCCCTGCTTGGGACCCAAAGCAGAATGAGCTCTGACCTCTGTCCTGAGAAGCTTCCAGTCTAATGGGGGGATGGGGCATTACACAACTACTCTCAGGTAAGGCAGAAGAGCTACAAGACAGGGATAGATAAAGCCTAAGCAGCTGAGGTAACAACACTGAGCCATGTCGTTCTTGAAGGTGGCTTGTAAATAGAGATATATGGGAGGATAAGCAAAAGGAAGACATTTTAGGTAGATGGAACTGTGTGAGTAAAGACAAAGGTAAAGCAGCTTAACAGAAGGCAGACTGTCTTCAGCTAATGGCACCAGCAAGGAAACTGTAGGAACTGTAGGGTAGACTGGGAAAGCCCAAACAGCAGGATAAGAAGCCTGATACTACCACTTGGTCCCAAAGAACAACTAAGAGGTAATGGTCTCAACACTCCCTGGGTGATTGCTGTGAGTAAGTGAACAACTAAGAGTACACGTGCTCTCTGACCTAAGTCGAAGTATAGCAACTCACTGAACACAAACAACAAAAGAACTGGCAGTAAAGCCAAGTGGGCGCCTTAATCTTGATTGTCTCAAATTGCTATGGCACTTACCTGAGTGCTTGGAACCACACTAAGATGGCAATCAGCCCATCCCTGCCAGGGCCAATTCTCCTCCCAGACAAGACTACATGCCAAGCCAAGTCTCTGGGGTACAGTACCTGTCCCTGGGCCAGCACCATAATCCTATCAGAGCCTAGGACTGTATGTAGGCGATGGGCAATTGTGAGCATGGTGCAGTCAGCAAATGCTTCTCGGATGGTCTCTTGGATCAGTAAGTCTGTCTCTGTGTCCATGGCAGCTGTGGCTTCATCTAGAATCAGAATCTGCCAGGGAAGAGAGGAAAAAGGGGTCTAACCAATTCTGCAGGCATTTTGGTGACTCTAGGTTTCACTTAAAGGGATCCCATTATTAAAATATTAGACCATCTAATTGTTTTTCTCTTTCTTTTTCTATTGCTTTTTTCCTACAGGTACACACCTTTGTAAAAATACTATTTTGCTTAGAACTGATATCATTTCAAATCCTAGTTCTTGCCTTGATTTCTACAAATAAAAAAATATGTGTGTAATTCTCATTAACAAAATACTTGTCCTTACTTGTTCTGGGATGAAACATGTAATCAATCTTTCTTTTCCAGTTTATAAAACGAGGGGATTGGATTTGATGATTGCATGTCTTGTGGTTTTACAACTACTCACTGGCCAGAAACAAAAGTTGGTCTTAGGTACTGAAGATTCAGGGAAGTTAAAAAAAAAAAAATCACCCAGATACCCAAATCATATCAAGATTAAGTTAGAAACATCTGAAAACAGTTAGAAACATCTTAAAAAAGTATCACTAAGACAACCTGAGCCAGGAGTACGGACGGATCTTGGAGCTCATGCCACAGGGAAAGGATGCCTTTCTACCTTCCCCTCTGCTTGGCTCTCCCTCTCCTGCCACCCACCACCTTGCGCTACCTTACAGTGACGAAGTAAGGCTCTTGCTATGCACAAGAGCTGCCGTTCCCCCACTGAGAAGTTCTCCCCATTTTCCATCACTTCAGATTCAAGTTTCAGAGGTAGCTGAGCAATCTAGGGAGAAAGGAAGTTCAGATAGAAGGATAGAAAATTAACATCGGAAAAAAAAAACCCCAAATCTAAAATGTGACAAAAATCCAGTAAGAAATAATCCTGAAGCAAATAAACTAACTCTTCACTAAGAACCTGACTGAGCTACATGGAAGATATGGGTGTGATGGTCATGTGCCCTGGGACACGTTTTTTAGGAAATTTCATGCTTTTAGGTATCCCCATAACTCCAATATTTTCAGATCCCCAAGTCCTGTCAGACAGGGGCCTTAATTTTTAGTACAGCCGTGCAAGAAAAGGTGAGGTGAACAAAGTTACCAAAGGTGTGGGCCCATGGTTGTTAACTCTATATAAGCTCTAGACTCTTCAGATGAAATTATTTAAGGAAGCCTAACAAGAAATAGAAATACAGCTGACCTAGTTAAATTAGGACAGGGGGCCCTGACCCTGATTCAACTGGGGCACCAGAGAAGTCATGACAAGAAGCATCATTTGGTGGCCTGTGGCCCCTGAGGGATGCTGCTGAGTCACCCTGAAAGGTCTTTGAATCATATACAGACTGCATGTTCTCTGCAGACTCAAAAAATGCACATATATAAATATTCCAAAAGCATATTATACTGTTTGTGATTAATAAAAATAGAAATTGAAAAGCAGTATTTGAATTCTGAGCGGTTGTCATCAACCTCTCAATCAACGGATACTGAAAAGGGCCATCTGACCACGGGTGGTACAAGAGGAGGAGGTGGTACAAGAGGAGGAGGTGCCCTCTCTGAAATGCCCTCTCTGAAGGGGAGCCTTCTACAGTGCTCCCCCACAGAAGTGGAGGGAAAGGCTGGGCTGGGCAGAGGCAGCTGGAGGAGGCTGAGGAGTGACCAAAGCACCTTTGCTTCTGCCTCTGAAATTCCAGCGCAGCTCTCCCTCTGTTTTTTTACTTACACATTCTTTCATGTGTGTCCTTTCTAGGGCATCCCAAATCTGGTCTTCCCTGTACTGGTTAAAAGGATCCAAATTTGATCTAGGGAGAAACACAAACAGGAAGTTCTCAGTGATCCAACACATAAGCAATCATGCTGCAAAGACAACGGTGACAGCTGAGGGGAATTAGTCTCATAGAGGACAATTTATCTGCTGCTGCAGATGGTCCACAGGAATGGAAAGTAGAGGCTGGTTAGGGCAGCTCCCTTGCCTCCCTCTGGGGAAAGGAAATTATTTGCAGGGCCATGAAAGATAGAAGGGTGGCAAAAAAACGTTTAGGACTCCGATGAGGACAAACCTCACTTGTCAATTATCAGGGCAAAAGCTGCTGGAAAGGGACTGGCCAGAGGCCCTAGCCAAACCCAGACAGCAGATGTGAGGGGTGGGTGCAGCTACCTCAGTGGCCTGAAGGGACGTGACCCCTAACTATCTGGTCTATGATTAAGATTAGATTTGCAAGCAGAATAAATTGGAGAGTTTAACCTGGTGACTTCTCTGATTTTTGTTTGTTGGATTCTGCTCTCCCTCTACGCGCTCCTTTCCTGTGTAAATGTGTTTCTTGGTGTCTCAAGATGATGTGCCCATTGCCAAGGTTGGTTACTGGTCATGGAGATACAGTTTCCCAATTCAGTGTCTCTCTGAAGCCACTGAGGACAGAGCTAATCTATCCTTAGGAAACTTATTATAGGCTTTCTCATTTTCTACACAAAGCACATCAAAGCTCAATGTTTTTAGGGTCTGTAAGAAATCTGAGATGAAAAAAAGTTCAATAGACAGTCTGGGATTTAATTTGGCCCCAGAGTCTATGACCAACTTAAAAAGTGAAAATTACAACTGGCAGAAAATGAAATTTGTGATTTCCTGAGTGCACAGCTGACCGCCAAATAGCACCAAGCTACAGAACTGACATCAGGGAGCAGTCTGCAGCTGGTGTGCATGTCTCTGGACTGTGTGACAAATACCCTAACTTCCCAGCAAAGCCATGCTTCTATCACCTTCTGCAACCCCAGCTGCACATGCCAGCAGGTTGATTCTTCACCATCAGCTCACAAAGCCCAATTCACAGACCAAAAAGAATTATAAATTTTTAAAATGAAAATTGAGGCTGCTTGGAGGAAGCATATTCAAGAGAAGTCTAAGCTTAAGAAGTCTTATTTCCTAGTTCTTCCTAGGTAATGATTAAAAGATTTTTAAATGAATTTCTGTTCTGAACCAGAAACTATAAGGCTTATTTTATTCTCAAAGACATTCCTATGGCACTGAAAACCAGACTTATGAAAAGAGCAATTTTGAGAGGAAGAGAAACCTCTCAATTTCTTAATTTTAGATCTGCATGTACTTCTCTTCCAATGTTACCTGTTTGACCTCACAATCACAGTACCCAAAGGGAAGATTTATCATAGTAGACCCACTTTTCACTGTCCAGATTCGTCTGTGTTTTAGAGAAATGCCAAAACAAACACACCCAAGAGTGTACATTCAAACATGAATGTAGAGAATTCAGTTAACCACTGAACCTCCTTGGATCAGAGAAGTCAAATATCATTTCTGGAGAAAAAATGGGGGCATATCCAGTTTTAAAGGCAAATCCAATCATGGCCACGGTTATTTGAAATTAAGTTTTTAACAATTTTTTTGGAAACTGCTAAAAATTAAAGAGAAAATGGCAATATTAATTTTAGGCCCATTTGAAAAAAAGAAGTCTAATCTATGTCAACTCTCTAGTGAAGGCTGCTTTTGTTTCTAGACAGGCAACTTGAATAGAGATAATCATGAAGTGTGGAACCCTAGAAGGCAAAAGCTTAAGACCAAATAAATATAGAATAAGAAAAGAGAATGGCTAAATATAGTTACTTATTTTAACAAGCTGAAAAGTGGAATTTTATCTTTTGTAAGCTGGGAGATTGTATTGAGAGGCATCATTCCAGAGTTAAGTATCAAAGGTGGGGAAGATGCTGGAGATGAAATAACATAGTAGAGATAAAGCCTGAAGACCATGATTAACCTACAGCTAGGAGCGATGACAGCATAGGGCATGGGGTGACAGAGGATGATATCAGCTGCTGCTGACTGAGTGCTTATCATCTGTCAGGCTCTATGCTTGCAAAAATTTAAAAATTCATTCATTCTTCACATAACAGGTCTTAATGAAAATACCCAATTTACAGATGAGGAAGCAGTTTGGTTAAGCAACTTGTCTAAAGTTGTGGAAGAGAGATCGGAGCCCAAATCTCTGACTTCTACCATACTGCAGGTTCACATGGTGGCACAATGAAGCTGCCTGCTACCTCTGCTCCAGGGAGCGCTCAGTGTAGTGGGAAAAGCACTGAACTAGAGGCCTTGGTTACGGTGGCTCTGCCATGCCTGCTTGGCCTCAAAAGGAGGTTTGGAGGTACCCAGCGCTCAAGCCCTCACCTGACAGTGCCACTGAAGAGTACCGGCTCTTGAGGAATGATGGAAAGTTTGCTTCGGAGGTCAGCAAGGCCGATGTCACTGATTCTCACCCCATCAATCTTGATACAGCCTCCACATAACTCCACCAGACGGAAGAGGGCCATTCCCAGAGAGGACTTCCCTGGTGAGGCAGAAGACATGCCAGAAAGCAGCTCAGCAAATTATGTGAAGACAAACTGATTTTACTTCTTCTATTCAATCATTATTCTGACTGACTAGCCAAAAATATATATATGACAGCCAGAAACGGGGAGGATTGGGGGAGGGGGAGATAAACTTTTTCAAGTTACCAAGCATATACATTTAAATCACACAGCTTCAAGCCAGGCACGGTGGTTCATGCCTGTAAGCTTCAGCCTATGAAGCAGCTAGGCTAGGGATTGCAGTTCGAGTCCTGCTCGGGGCAACACAGCGAGACCTAGTCCCAAAAAATAGCTGGGTGTGGTGGCGCGTGCCTGTAATCCCAGCTACCTGGGAAGCTGAAGCTGGGGGATTGCTTGAGTCTGTGATACCCCGGGTAATGAGAGCCTGCGGTTTCACCAGCAAAAAAATAGCGAGACCTAGTCTCAAAAAAACAAAACAAAACAAAACAATAAATCACACAGCTTCAGCCTGAGGAGGAATAGGAGAAATCATTCTAGTTTCATTAGAATAAAATGGAAAAATGCCTCTCTTTTGCTTAGAAGTGGGTACAAGGGCTTAATGCTATTCATGCATGGTAAGGAAAATGGAGACATAACAGAGAGGAGTTAGGGACAAACAAGAGGACAAGATGTCTTCTCTCTCTTCTGTTCTCTTATGGTAGTTGAGAGAGAAATAAGACAAGACCCCCATCACCACAATAGCAGCTGGAGAATGGAAGTTATAAAAGTAAAACACAGGGAAGGAGGTTTTTGCTGGAGTAAATGAAAAGCTGAAGATGCCTTCTTACGTATAGGAAGCTGTGACAGAAATGCAGGTTTGGGGATAAAATAATTGAGTTCAGCATAATTGTGATAAGCAGAACAGCTTAAAAGAATCATTTTATAATTTATACATAATGTTTTCTTTTGGTCCTTTAACTCAGTTGAGGCCAAACCAAAGATAAGTAGTAGTTGAGGCCAAACCAAAGATAAGTAGCTTACATAATGTTAAGAGGACAAAAGGAAAAGATACTATACTATAAAGATACTATAAAAGTATCTTTTCCTTTTGTCCTCTTAACATTATGTAAGCAGTCAATCATTACCAAAATTTAGAGGTTGCAATGTATTCTGTCATGAAGCTGTGCTCCCATCCACCTAGCCAGTACTTCATCAGACAAGACCAGGCGCGTTCAGGGTGGTATGGCCGTAGACAACCAGTACTTCATCATAGGGAAGTGTTCCTATCGATCTAACCAGTCCTTCCACAATGTGGATGTGCTCTTACTTTACCCAATCCTCTTACTCTGGACATTTTATTTGGAATTTACTATAATGTTATGGATATACATCAGTGCTGAAAGTCTGCTCTGACCTCATATGATTTCTTTGGGATAGATTCTCAGAACTGACATTATTATGTTAAAGAATATAAACATTTAAAAAGCTTCCCTAGCTAGTGCCACATTATATAGTTACAAAAAAAATTTTTTTCATCATCAAGTCTATATTTTTTCATCATCCAGTCTATATTTCTGTAAGCAGCACCCATGGTGTAGGTCTGGAACTACAGGCTTTTAAGTGATAGCCTTAACTGGCTGTCTGGTTCCTGACTCTCCTACCCTCTTTTGCTTCCATGTCCTAAAAGTCTCACAATTTTGTCTATTCAGCAGTCACATATGATCCAGAATCTGCAGCCATGTTCCTACTTCTGGGATTTGTCCTTTGGCTGACAGCTGTCCAACATCTAAAGGGGACTCCAAATAATGTTTATCTCCCTAAGGCAGTCAGAAATCACATCTATCACATTCATCAATCAGAAGTGTGTTGGGGAACCTGAGTCCCTGTATCAGGACAGTTCCTACTGAGTTCACTTTTTGTCCCAGAAATGTATGGCTTTGTTTAGGATTGTGAATCTGATTAGTGGTCCCAAACCCAGATAGGGGAAAGAGGGGGGAAGACTTTTCTACAGAGATAAGAGAGAATGCTTTGTTCTCATTTCTAAGCTAAGGAAGGTAGGTGCATGAATAAATGAGTCATTTCACTTGAACAAAAAGTGCCTATGTTTGGACCACCTGGACTAGAAGAGGTTACAGTTCTCTGAATCTATACTGTCTTTGGACTGATAGAATGTGCTGGCAAATAAGGCAAGGAAGTTCTAACATGGTATCCTTTATTATGACCATAGGAGATCCAGGTCTGTGAGCCCTGGTAGAAGCTTATCAGGGTTAGAGTTTAGACTCTGTAAATCAACTTACTTGTTATTTTGTAAATATTCTGTTGTATCCTACTTATGCTAAAGGGAAGTGACAGGAGAGGACATCAGTCTGTCTGGGAACACCTTGGGGAAGGGGTTTTCTCAGGAGAGTAGTGTACCCCTGGGAACCAATGCAGCAGAGGGCTTTGAGAGAAAGCAAAGTAAGTGTTTTAAGGATTGCCATTCTCTTTGGCTGAACATTCTCTTTGTGTATAAAAAAAAAACTAGAGTCAGTGCATTGTTTTGACATGAAATAATTGCTTCAAACAGAAATGAGGAGACGCATTTTTTTCTTCTTAGTAGTTTCTCTAGGTAAACTGGAAAGAAAAAAGACTTTCTTTTTAAAGGCAAGAATAAAAACTAGAGCCGGGCACAGTGGCGCGTGACTGTAAGCTTCAGTCTGTGAAGCAGCTGGAGCTAGGGATCGCGGTTCGAGTCCTGCTTGGGGCAACACAAGGAAACCTAGTCCCCCCAAAAAATAGCTGGGCATGGTGGTGTACGCCTGTAATCCCAGCTACCTGGGAATCTAGGCTGGGGATGGCTTGAGTCTGTGGTACCCCGGGCAACAGGAGCTTGTGGTTCCATAGGCAAAAATAATGACACCTAGTCTCAAAAAAAAAAAAAAAAAAAAAAAAAGTTAGAAGACTTTTGATGCCAAAAAGACATGGAGACCAGAAAACTAATAATAACTGGCATAGAGAGCCTCTTATACAGGGCAAACAGGAAAGTCAACAAAGAAGACTCAATGTTGGAAATGCTATTCAGGAAGCAAACAAGGAAAAAAAGAAATTACTCATTTCTTGACCCCAGAAATCTAAAAGGCAAAACTATAATATATTTCTAGAAGAGAAAAGTAAAACACTTAAAGCAAAGGCCAATTCTCTATCTCCTTGCAATTGATGTCAGATCAAGAAAATTTGTTTTTGAAGAAACAGGACTCCTTATTTAGAATTGTGGTTGTGTCTGAATATCATGGGGCTATACTGGCAATGTATATTGGCATATATTGATATATTGGTATAATGGCACAAAGACATTAAATTTTAATATATTTCTGACTTCATAAAAATAAGGATGATAATGACAACAGCAAAAAAAAAACTGATAATCAACCTGAATGTTGTACACCTGGGGACTGGTTAAACGGAAATTATGGTTCATACAGAAATCATGCTGCACAGAAATCATATCACAGAACAATAACTGACTTGGAGAGATGATGGTTTTAAAAGCAGGCCATGAAACTTGTGTAAATGAATCCATTTTTGTAAACATATTTGTTGAGAGAACAACTGGAACAAGATACCCACCGAAATGTTAACAGCAGATATCACTGGCTGTTGGCGTTATAGGTGTGTTTTCTCATTTTCACTCTGCTATATGTTCCAAGAACTCCATATTGAATAAATACTTATATCATTAGAAAAAGTATCAGCTGTTATATAAAAGTGCGCTTGGAAAGAGACTAGAAAGCTAGTCTCACAAAAACCTGAAACAAAATCTCTCCTCAAAGAGAGGTCTGGTTTGAAGGAATGAAAGTGACAGTCAATTAACAAATCACGGGCTGCAAACTTCCCTCAGAGAGGTTCAAGTGTTTCGCCACAAAGGCCTTGGCATAGCCTTACCTGACCCTGTCCGCCCCACAATGCCAATCTTCTCCTTAGGTTTGATGGTGAAGGACACTTTCTTCAAGACCAAGGGGAGATTTTCTTGGTATCTCATCTCTGCATTCTCAAAGGTCACCTCTCCTTCCTGGGGCCAGTCAGGAGAGGGAGCCTTGTTCTTAATTCTGGCAGGTGCTTCTAAAGAGAGAGTCTGGGGAGACAGAAATGGCCAGTCCAGACTAAGTGAAGATTCTGGGTTAGCTGCAAGGCTCTGTCACAGAAGAGCACCAGGACAACCATAGCAGTTCAGAGAAATGGCTCTCCCTTTCCCTTGCTGGGAAAGCCTGCCCTGGCAGCAAGCACTTACCAATACCAGACTAGATGAAGGACAGAGGCGACTTGGCAGTTTCCCATGGCTACTGAATAGCATCTAGGGATGACAGCAGCTTCTAAACTGCCTTCTGTCTTAAATAATTCTTCCATGAAACTGCTTTGGAGGCCAAGAGTGGGCATGAGGCCTCCCACTCCTCTTTGATAGCAGTTTTTGTTAGAATCTTTGAAAACGTTCCACTTGAAACAGGGTCCTACCATTTGAAAACCATCAGCGTAAGCCCAAGGGGCAGAAACTGACATTGATTCAGTATTTTATCAACTCAGGAGACCCGGACTCTAATACCACTTCCACTGGTAGTAGTAGTTGTATGATTGTCTATAATGTTTTTTGTTCTTTTTTTTCTTTCCAGATCTTAGTTCCTTATGATGCAAACTGTGGGTACTAGACTAGATAATCTTGGAAATCTATTTCAGTTTTAAGATGCTGTGCTTAATATAATTGGTTAACTTCAGAGACACTTCACAAGGTTTTAAAACTCTCTGGTGACTAGTTATGGGGCTTGTAGATTTATTGGGTATTAGAAGACCAAAGGGCCAAAGTCTAAGGTCCTTTCTAGGGGTGGAGGCTGAAGCTAAAACTTTGAGCTGGAAGGTTCTGTGTCAGGACAAGTGTCCAGGTTAGGGACTGGCAGGGGGAGCCAAGTCTCAGAAATATGGTTGGCTTATGTGAGATCAGCTCTGTATTGAAGCTGGTCATCATCCTGACCTCTGCAGCAAGACACTCACCAACATAGTAAATAAAACACCAGATAAAACACTGTAGTAAATAAAACACCAGAGGTGCATATATACACCCACGTCATCCACAGGCAGAGCACTGGGCAGTGAGGCTAGTGGATAAACATAAGGAACAGCCACTGGTGGATATATCAGACACCTTTCTTCCATTTTTTCCGAGGTTAACCATTACTAAATTTGAGAACTATCATAAAGGGGGTCAAGAGGTACAAACTTCCAGATATACAGTAAAGAAGTGTTGGAGATACAAAATACAGCATAGAAACTACAGTGAATTTATCTCAGCATATTTGAAAACTACCAAAGAATAAGTCTTAATTTTAAGATTTAATTTATTCTTAAGAGTTCACGGAATAGGTAACTCTTGAGAATGGAGTTAAATTTGCAAATCCTAACAACTATTCATAATTCTGCTTCTCAAGAAAACTTAACAGACTCCCAACTACAACACCAGCAAGTGGCTGCCCACAGTCAGGCTGTAGGCATCACTGAGGGAAGGCAGGGAGAGTTACAGATAACAAGTAAATCATAGGTTTTGAAACCAGGTGCAGTTTTAGCATTAGTTCTGTAGTTTTTAACATTTCAGAAGCCTCAGTTCCACTCCAGGCCTGCCGAACCATAAATCTCCAGATACGAGGCCCACATCCTCCTCTATCAAAACTTCAAAGTGGATTCTGATGGCCATCCTAGGCTAAGAATAAGTGAATGCTAGTTTATTTGTTTTAAATCTAGTCCTAAGATTTAAAAACAGTACATGATTTTAAACAGTGGGAGAAAAATGTTACATTAGTCAGCATAACTGAATTAATAAGGTTATGACTATGTTGGAAATTAGGTAACAAAATTAAGTTTTCCATCAGACACAATTCATAAATATAATTAGAAAGTCTTATCATAATCTCTTTTCCATTCCACCTGAGATGGAGAGACTGGAGATAAGGTGGAGAAGATAAATGTCCTCCCTGCACATCCAGGGCCCCAAAAAGGATCAAAATGCAGAGAAAGACCTTTAGCAGCCTTACCTTGATATAGTGGTTAATCCTCTCTACGGAGGTGAAGCGAGCTTCTGTCTCAGATGCCAGTCTGACAGTAAACTGGAAAAGCCCCGTTAACTGTTAACAGAAAGCAAAAATCCAAGAGAGATGTCATTAGCAATGCATACCAGGTTAATGCCAGAAAATGGCCTTCCTGCAACAACAATTCAATTATCAAAACTAACTGGGCACAGATACCAGACTGGGTTCTCCAAGGACGTGAGGCAATCCTAATAAGCCCCTCATCAATTTTACTTTTTTTTAAGACTATGTCTCACTATTTTGCCCGTGGAACTACAGGCTCACGTTGCCAGTGGTACTATAGACTCAAGCAATCCTCAGCCTCAACTTCCCAAGTAACTAGGATTACAGGCATGTGCCACCACGCCCAGCTATTTTTTTGGAACTAAGTCTCGCTGTGTTGCCCCAGGTGGGACTCAAACCATGATTCCCAGACTCTGCTGTGACTCGGTAAGCTGTCACTTACAAGCATGCACCACCATGCCCGGTTTCCAACTGTACTTCTTAATGAACATAGATGGCCCATGTCCCCACTGGCACTACCCTTCCTGCTTCTAAGCCTTTCCATCCACCTTTCCTATTGATGAAAAACTTCTTGCTTCACATGTGAACCTGCACCTATAGTGGCAGTCAAAACAAATGTAAAAATGTATATTGACCTGTGAAAAGCTGGTGGGAATGCTTCCAGGAAGTTTTTATAAGAAAAGTAAGAAGGAAATAAACATAGAGCTTCTGTGTCTGAGACACAGTACAGGGACCACATATTCTTCCCTATCCAATAATCAAGTCAGTCCACAAACTGTGAACAGACTTCTCCAAGCATCTGTGAAGAAATTGTCTCTCAAATTTCCTTTGGCAAATTGCTTATTTTGATCTCTCTGATATGGAAAGATGTCAAACATACAGAGTAGAAAAGATAGTCAAATGAACTCCCACATACATGTAGTTATAAAAAATTATCAACTTAGAGTCAATACTGTTTTATCTGTACACCCGCCGCCATATTATTTGGGAGCAAATTCCACTTATTCCACTTTTTTCATTTATAAATACTATAGTTTGTATATCAAAAATAGATTCCTTAAAAATACAATACTATTTTCCAATACCATTATCATATCTAAAGGAATTAATATTAATTCGTTATTAATACCATTAATAAAGCCAATATCATTAATAAAGCCAATACCAATACCATTATCATATCTAAAGGAATTAATATTAATTCTTTAACATCAACTATTTAATCAGTGCTCAGGTTCCTAATTGTTCTGTGAATATTTAAAGATTATCAGCCACCCCTAATGACCAAAAGGGTTTACATAGGTAACAGTATTGGGAAAATCAGGCATCTGAAAATAAAATGCATGCCAGCAGCATTTGGAGGATATAGAACTTCTGAAGAGATTAGGAAGTGGCCAGAGGTAAAGGGTGGTGATCCAGAAATCTATAATTAAGAAAATATTTTATTTATTTTTTTTTTTCTTGAGACTAGGTCTCGCTTTTTTTGCCAGTGGAACCGCAGGCTCTCATTGCCCGGAGTACCACAGACCTAAGCAATCCCCAGCCTCAGCTTCCCAGGTAGCTGGGATTACAGGCGCACACCACCACGCCCAGCTATTTTTTTTTGGAACTAGGTCTCGCGACGGGCCCCAGGAGGGACTCGAACCGCGATCCCTAGCCCCGGCCGCTTCATAGGCTGAAGCTTACAGGCACGAGCCACCGTGCCCAAGAAAATATTTTCAAAATCAGCTTTATGAAGAAAACAGCACCAATGTCTTGAACACATTCAACAGCCAAATCCTTTTATTCCTGTATAGCACTCCTGCTTTTCTCCTATTCCCCCCAGCCCATCAAGTCCAGATTGCTACTACCAAAGCAGATCAGCAGGAGCTCAGTGGTCAGAGGTGATGGGATCGTTAGGGCAGAGTCTGCTACCATGATTCTCCCAGGTTAACAAAGGACAGACTCAAACCAGAGACTGACCTGGACAGCATAAGAGATGGCAAGGCCCGAGTAGGCCGGGGGTATCTGGCCATGCATGAGGACGATCATCAACCCGGTGGTGGTGATCAGGGCAATGCTGATGAGGTCTAGTCGCACAGCCAGCCAGCGCATCGCACAGGTGAACAAGAAGAAAGGACCTTGGTTGTTATCCAGTAGTTCCTGGTACCTAGGAGGATGACAAAATACCTAATAAGATCGATAAAATAGACCCTGGTCATGGATGATCAAAGCTTGGTGATCGAGGACGGAGGGGTAATATTTCAGCACTTCCTTTCTGTAAGGCCAAGAACGCTATGGAAGCATAAGAGGTGACATATATTCCAGGATCCATGCAGAGGAGGACAAGGAACTTTTCAGTTTTGTCCTTTCAAAGAAACAGGTAAGACATCAGAGAAAATATCAACTTGAACAACCTAAGACCATATAAAGAAACTGTGTTAAGTTTAAGAAAAATGTCTTCGGTAGGGGTTATTTTTTTCAAAGAAAGCGAGGTTTATTTTTGTTGTTTTTTTTTGAGACTAGGTCTCTATTTTTGCCCGTGGAACCGCAGGCTCTTGTTGCCCGGGGTACCATGGACTCAGCCTCAGCTTCCCAGGTAACTGGGATTACAGGCGCGTGCCACCACACCCAGCTGTTTTTTTGGAACTAGGTCTCGCTACGGGCCCCAGGCGGGACTCGAACTGCGACCCCTAGCCCCGGCTGCTTCATAGACTGAAGCTTATAGGCACAAGCCACCATACCCGGCAGAAAG
This sequence comes from Uropsilus gracilis, assembly GCA_004024945.1. Taxonomy (NCBI): domain Eukaryota; kingdom Metazoa; phylum Chordata; class Mammalia; order Eulipotyphla; family Talpidae; genus Uropsilus; species Uropsilus gracilis. Next base: position 28,139 of record PVHY01016694.1, read on the forward strand.
CAAGGTTATTAAGGCTAACTATGGGCATGATGTAAGATTAAAGAAAAGAAACATTCAGATTGTACATAGAAACTGAAATTGTCAGTTGACATGCACCAGCAGGCAGAATAGCACTCTTTTCCAAGGCCATGCAGCAAAACACCAGGAGATGAATCACAGCAAGGAAGACAAACTCTGTCACTGAAGGAGCAAGATACTTCTGCCGTTAGGGGTCCTATAGGGCAGGTCAGCCTCACCCCATTCTCAGGGCACCACAAAGGGTAGAGCCTTCCTGCTCAGAATCTAGAGCAGGAAGTGTTGCTGAGCCAACAGGTTTCGCTTTTCCTTACAACAAGATATAAGCTCTTCAGAGAAAATTTAGAAAATGCAATAAAGAGAAAAATGCAAAGATCCAATACCTTCACCACTCAGTTAAAAACACAGTTAAAATTCTGCTGCATTTCCTTCTAGCATTTTTTCCCTTAATATGCTTACAGTTATGTGTATCTATATTTATATAAACACTGTATTTTGTTTCCTTTGCACTTGAAGTCAGATACGTATTTTTCTGAGTTAACTTAATCTTTCCATTTTAGATTTTTTTTTAAAATTACCTACTTAACTTTTGGAATAGATAAATTATATCTAGGCTAGAATATTTAAAAGATACAGAAGGTTTTGTACTGCTTGTTCTCCAGTAAGTCAGTTCCCCTTTCCAGTGGCAATTACTAGGTTCTTTTGAATCTTTTTCAAGATAGTCTAAATGTTACATGTATACCAAAATTTAGCAACAATGTAAGAAAATAAATTTGATTAAAAAGTTATACTTTCTAAACTACTGGATCCCTACAAAATGTTATATGTATAAATACATACTTAAAAGGTAACATACCACACACACATATGCACTTCGTCTGTCACTAGTAGATCTTGGAGATCATTCCTTATCAGTACCTATAGAGTTGCCTCGTTCTTTTTCACCTTCCACTATATGGGCATAGTATAGTTTATTTAACCAATTCTATATTGAAGAACTTTAAGTTTGTGTTTATCTCTTGCTAATACAATTCTCCACAATTGTATCAAGGTAACATAAATTTCTCAGATAAAAATATTCAACAACTAAATAAAATATTGGTCTAGTGCCAATGGCTTGTCCTGTCAAAAAAAAAAATGTATAAAACACCATCAAATAACATCATTCAGGGTTAATGCTAATAAATGCTAAACCCATGTTCTGGTTTTCTGATTTGCTTAAAAGGAAGTTCTACCAACTTTTCATCAGAGACCATTTCATTATTAATCTCTTAGTAATGCATGTTGCTCTCCTTCACCCTGGCCTTTAGAGGTCGCTGACACTGCATGCTGGGAACCTCATGGCCCTTTGCGTCCTAGTGCCCTTATCAATACTGACCTGTGCAGAAAATCCTGCCCTTTGTTGTAGGCATGGATGGTGGCCAGGCCCTGTATGCTGGACGTGATATGGGAAAGGAAAGGGGACTGTGTGATATTATCCAGACGCTTTAGCTCTCGAATCAGGACCCTGGAGAGAATGAAATCTGTGTCAGAAAGGCGGACTAGTCACTCAGGCTGCATCCTCTGATCTGGGAGACATGACCACTCCCCATTTACCTGGAGACAATGTGCAGAACTGAAAAGAGGATGACGAGGGGCCCCACAGCCACCAGAAACCATGGGAAAACTCCTGCGATCATTCCCACACAGAAGAAGACCAGGAAAACATTTTGGATGAACATCTCAGCCTGGAAAGGCAGGCGCACATCAACTGTGGAAATCATAAAAGAACAGGTGTCAGACTGATGGGACCCACAGACAGGGTATTGAGACCAAAAGTTTAAAAAAAGGGGGGTTCCATAATACCCCTACCTGAAATTTTGATGTTGTCCTCTTAAATAATTTGATCAAAGAAAATCTAGAAATCTGGTCACTCTAATTTTTCTTATACTAAGAAATGTAAGTGATTGCTCCTTCCTGGGCCCTCACGGAGGACTCATTATGCAGCCAACCCCCTTCAACAATTCCTCCCCTTTACAAAGTAAATGCTTCTTGGGAAATGCATATGCAAAAAAAGAGAATAAATCATCTTTATTCATAATCTTAATGAGCTATTGCTAGCATTTTTTTTTTGAGAGTAGGTTTCAATGTTTTTGCCCGTGGAACCGCAGGCTCTCATTGCTCGGAGTACCACAGACTCAAGCAATTCCCAGTCTCAGCTTCCCAGATAGCTGGGATGACAGGTGTGCACCACCACGCCCAGCTATTTTTTGGAACTAGGTCTCACTACGGGCTCCATGCGGGACTTGAACCGTGATCCCTAGCCCCGGCCGCTTCATAGGCTGAAGCTTACAGGCATGAGCCACCATGCCCAGCGTGAGCATTTAAGAAATTTTTCATCATGGAAAATATTCAATACAAAAGTTGCAAGATTCCAACAATTATTAACATCTCCTTCATGCCCTTTTATTTCTTCTTCTTCCTGCAAACCTTTTTATGTAAATCCAAGATTCACTGATATCACAGATTTTTTTTCTATCAGTCTTTTTCCCATTTGTATATTTGAGTAAGTAACATATGTGTGTGTGTGATAACAAGTAGAATCATAAAATGTACCAGGTCTGTGTATCAGTGATGCTTTCGATCCTGTTATCCCTGACCATAACGTTCCATTGACCTACCAACATCTGAAGCAAACTCCTTCTACGGAGGCAGCACAGTTCAGTAGCTAGAAACAATGGGATCCAAAAGATCTGGGCTCCATTCCCAGATCTACTGTTACCTAATACCTGTTGTTACTTAATAGCTATGCAACCCTAGGTAAGTTCTTTAACTCTTGCAGACATCAGCTTTCTAGTGTATTCAGTGGGTGAAACAAAACCCACCTCTCAGGACTGCAGTCAGGATCAGAACATTCAGCACACTGAGTGCAGAAAGTCCAACACACTGCTTGTTAAATAGTCAGTCCCAGACATGGCAGGTGGCAGTGCTGTCATTCTGGGGTATAATGAGCACATAAGCTCTGGGGCTGGCACAGCTCCTGCAAGAACCAAAGCACCTGGCAGAGGGTGTAGGTGTCTAGGAGCCACTGAGCTTCCTGTTAAATAAATGTGTCTTGGACTCTCACTTAATGCTATTCAAAGTCTTTATGTTAATCAAGTCTCTGAACTTGCTTTTAGGTTAAATAAGATGGCATAAGAACTTCAATAAATGGTGATAAAGCAGATGGGTCCTTTGCCTAAATACAAATTGCAAGGTGGAAGATTTCTTCCACCTTGCATACACCAGAAGACACTGTGCTTCAGGATCTAAGGCTGGTCCACACATCTGGTGAATTATCAAGGAAAGCTTATATTTGGGAACCTAAATGAAAGAAGCAATGAGCAATACCTTCATCCATATCTTTGGAAAACCTGTTCAGAATCCTCCCTGTGGGGGTAGTATCGAAAAACTTCATAGGGCTTCGCAGGATCCTTCGGAAAAGTTCATCATGGAGCCGGGAGGAAGCTCGCAGTGTGCCCTATGGAGCAAAGTGCAAAGTGATCAGGACTCAGAGTCCCTGGTTATCAGGCAGGCCGCTTACACTCAGGCAGATCACAACTCCAAGGACATGCACGCCCAAAACTGGAAAAGGGCAATTTGGCCACGAAGGAAGGATGTGACTAATAAGAAAAGGTTGAGGCTGATGAGGTATGGGTCACTTTGGTTATGGCCATTCTGCTCCTGGCAGCCCAGGAGATGCCATGCTGAAGCCTGACATACCATACCATCACCCTGGGAGAGGAGGAGCTGCAGCACCCCACCTACCTTGACGAAGACAACCCCTCGAATGGCTTTCAGGATCAGCATAACTACCATGGAGAGAGCGTAGATGCTGATGTAGTACTGCATGAGAGGGTTGTCCTTCATGCTGGTGCTCACAGAGGTCTTGTTCCCATGAGTCACTGTGGTATTCTGTTTGGAGGTAAGGCTCTATGAGGCAAGAACCCTGAGCACTGCCAAGAAATCCCACTCAAAGTCGGGCATAGTGGCATGCGCCTGTAATCCCAGCTATGTGGGAGGCTGAGGCTAAGAATCACTGAGTCCGTGGGTTTAAGACAACCCTGGGCAACATAGCGAGACCTAGTTTCTTTAAAAAAAAAAAAAAATCCCAACCAGGGGCATTTTCGGTTGAAGAGAGAGTGCAGGAAGACAACTCTGTTGGGCAAAAACACTAGCAGGCTTTGTCCCCTCCTTTTCTCTCTTTCAGTGGTTGTCCTATTGATAAGCTCTACTGTGCCATGAATTGGTCAAGGACAAACTATCCCGTGAGGCTACATGGGAATCATCGTTTTGATGCTGAGAAATCCCTGCTCATTGCTTCTTTTAACTGAAAACGAAACAGTCTCCCTAACAGTAGCAGGATATGAGAAATGGCCACTTTCTTAGACATATAATTGTCCCATTAATGAGTAACCTTACCCCACTTCCTTGCTTGATCCAGTAACTCAACCACCAGGTGCTGAAGGCGGTGCTGCCCACATTTAGCATAAAAAGGGACAGAATGACCAGGAAGGCCAACGGGCCCCCTGCAGCCTGGATGTAGACACCATATACTGACCAGGGCACTGAGCCCTGCCCCTTCTCTTCCAGCTGCACAAGCTGCCCTAGATAAGAAAGAAAGAGACTCAGGAGAAAAATGCTTTTCCTAAAACTAAGTCACATTGAACAGCAGAAACAGAGCCGAGAGTTTCACAGGACTCTGAGTTAGAATTACTGCCCCTTTATCAGAAGCAGTCATTAATCCATCTAATACTTACTAAATAAGCACCTTTATGAGAGCCGGGCACGGTGGCTTATGCCTGTAAGCTTCAGCCTATGAAGTGGCCGGGGCTAGGGATCGCGGTTCGAGTCCCGCCTGGGGCCCGTAATGAGACCTAGTTCCAAAAAAATAGCTGGGTGTGATGGTGTGCGCCTGTAATCCCAGCTACCTGGGAAGCTGAGGCTGGGGATTGCTCGAGTCTGTGGTACCCCGGGCAACGAGAGCCTGTGGTTCCA
>PVHY01016695.1:0-33177 GCA_004024945.1 Uropsilus gracilis
TTTTTTTTTTTTTTTAACGGAGTAATGTCCTTTTCCTGGGTAAAGACCCATGCTCCTGGAACACGCCAGATCATGCTGCTTAAATTTCTAGGCGTAACTTTGAGGCAGGTAGCCAGTCCAAGCACATTGGGAACCTCTTGTATGTGTGGCATGATTCTTCAGGCTTCTTTATTGTGGCACTTCCATGGTGGAGGAGATGGCCTTCTTTTCTCCAGATGATTGCTGACATCAGTGCCATCTCATTCATGCTGGCTGTCTCCTCCATTCCGACGTCTGTCCCATGATGCTGCCTCTGAGCCCTGCATATCTGTCATCTGGTGTGGGGACCCCATCTCCCAGCCGCTGGCAGTAGATAAGTTCCTCTGTGGGGATAGATGTTGGCAACTGTTTGGTCCATCTTGTCTCCTTTCTTGTGGTTTGCAGTTCTGCCATGGGGCCACTGCCATATCTCCGTGGCTTTCCTCCCCCATTGGAAAAGGAAGATACCTCGCTCATGTTGAATGTTTCTCTGTGCCAGGGTTCTGGCTCCCAGCCCCCAGAAATGTTGTGGGTATATCTCTGTGTTGGGTCATTTCTGTATATAGTATCATGGTCCTCTCTCTTGTGGTTCCTACCATACACTGTTTGGGTCATATAGTGGTGACAGATACGTTGAGAGCTTTTCTTTATTCTCTCCTCTCCTGTACATCTGCAGCTGGATTCTGCAGCTAGTGAAATCTGACTGAAGTGAGTATAAGCCAGAGGGACACAGCCCAGTGGTGACCTCAAGACATTGAGACCCCCTTCCCCAACCCACCAGTGGCCTAATCTGTGGCAGGGGTGTGCTTCTACCTGGTCTGAAACTTTCAGGGGGATCCTCAGCCCCATCTTCCTGGGCAACTGGAACAGGTTTTCTGGGCATGCTTTACTAAGCCATCCAACTTCCCTTCCCACTGGAACTCTCCTGAGTTCTAAGAATGTTGGTGTCCACTCTGGCCTCACCTCAGAGGGAATAATCAAGTGGCCTACTCTCAACAAAAAAGATCCATGCCCAGGGACCCTAAGAACCCTCTTCTGAACATAAGAACTATCATAATTTCTAATTGTTCCCCTATAAAAAGCATCTTATTTGATCTCTCCTGAAGAGACACCTGTCACAGGCTTTTTTAAAGGCCTATGCTGTGTATTACCAGTTGCTCTCCAAAGAGTTGCTCTAATTTACACAAAAAATATTGCTAGGAAAAGACTTTCAAAACCCAAACTATACCCCTAATTACAATTAGAATTGTAAAAAATTGTAGGATTTGTTACTATAAAGTTTATAGTATCTTGAGGACCGGGCATGGTGGTGCATGCCTGTAGGTAGCAACCTAGGAAGCTACGGCCAGGGCTAGGAATTGTGGTTCGAGTTCCCCTGGGGGCATGTAGTGAGACCTAGTTCCCCAAAAAAAAGCTGGGCGTGGTGGCCCGTGCCTGTAATCCCAGCTACCTGGGAAACTGAGGTTGGGGATTGCTTGAGTCTGTGGTACCCCGGGCAACGTGAGCCTGCAGTTCTCTGGGCAAAAATAGCGAGATCTAGTCTCAAAAAAAAAAAAAGTTTATAGTATCTTGAATGATGTCTTCTATAAAAGCGCAAGTATATAGATAGAGAAGAAAAAAATAAGTCATAAAAGTGCATGACTAAAATCATTGTCAATGGCCTGTGGTATGACTTATGACATATATATGTAAGATGTGTGTGTGTATATATATATATAGAGTAATATATAGTATGTAGTACACTATATATATAGTATGAATTTTAATATGTACCCAGCAACTGTAGAATTTGTCTGTCCTATCTATCTATCTATCTATCTATCTATCTATCTATCTATCTATCTATCTATCTATCTATCTATCTATCTATCTATCTATCTATCTATCTATCTCTACTATTTTCAATCACACATCCTTTATATAAACTGATCACATATTGGGTCATAAAACAAGTCTCAAAAAATACAAAAAGAGAAAGAGAAGTACAGGATGGTCTCACTTATATGATGGATATAGGGAAAAACAGCTAATGAATAAGAATGAATGAAAACAACCAATGGGACTGAACCATGAAGTGAGAGAGGAGGAGGGGGAAGAAGGTGGGGGAGGTGAAGAGTACAAAAGATCAGGATGGTTAAAAAATGTTAGTGAAGTGGGTAAGCCCCGTGGTACACAATAATGGACTAATGTAATATAAATATAAATATACATATATATGCAAAAAAAAAGTTTACCAGATATTGGAAGAGACCAATGGGCCAAACAACGAATAACTGAACATCAACTTAACCAACCAACAAATTGCAGAAAAATGGGAGATGGAGTGACTGGAGGGAGGATACAGAGGGGGATGGAGGGATCAATTAATACACAAATGTGACAAATCAATAAAATTAATTTTTTAATTAAAAAATAATATATTAAAAAAGAATAAACTAATTGAAAGTATTTCTATAATTACAGTGCATTAAGTTAGAAATCAGCAAAAAAAAAACAACTAGGAAATCACCTCTGTCTATAAATTAAGGAAAAGATATTTCAGAATACTTCATGGGTAAGGTAGTATCATTATGTTTTAAATAAACTTTTGGATGATGGGAAGAGAGGGTGCTCGTTTTCTAAAATATCTCTGAGATGCCAGTTGCTTTATGAGTCATACCTAATTTAACCCTCATAACTAGCCTGTGTCATTATCATTCCCATTTTAGATGAGATTGTCATTCCATTTTATAGATAAAGATTTATGTTTTAGTTTGTTAAAGTCATACAGCATTTGAAGGCCTGTCTAGAACTAGATTCATGACTCCTCAGAAACAGGGTTTTGAAAATTTGCCTCTTTTTACTTCCTCCAAAGTCACAACAATCTCCAGAGGTCCTTACTGCTCATAGATACAGCTGCACAGGGCTTGTGGGGTGTGAGGGTCAACAACAAAGTTAGAGGGCACAGTCCCAATAACTTTCGACATTTCTGAAACCAACACTACAAGTTAGAGGGGATGCCCCACACCACCCCCAGGTTTGTTAATTTGCTTAACTTCCAGAACCATGAAACATTGTTTTATTCATTGTCATGATTTCTCATAGGAAGAGTCACAGATTTAAATTAGCCAAGGGGACGTGGGATCTGCGCCTGCCCTGATTGGCAGGTGCCTGCAGCTGCTGGCGAACCTAGGCCAGCATCTGCACCCACTCAGCAACCATGCTGGGCCCTCTGCCATCGACCTGGTGGGTAAGGGGGACGCAGAGGCCGACTGGGACCCCCGGACCTAACCAGTGTGTGGGCAAGACTGGATCTATCCTTGACCCAGGATTGGGGGTGGGTGGGATGACACCCTTGCTGCTTCACCCTCACTCCACTTAGCTCACAGGAGGAGTAAGAGCATAAATATGAACACAGCAACATAGAATGGATGAGGGGCCAGAAAACAGCCTGTGTGTGCATACATGTGTGTGAGACTCAGAACAAGGATCATTCAGAAAGAGTAGACACTGGAATGGAGAAACAACTGTGGTAAAGACCTATCAGACCTTCATCTATGGCTTCACCGGAAGCTGATGAATCAAAACCCCATGTGGAACTTGCCACCCAAGGAAACACAGCTCCCCTTCCCCATCTCCCCCCAAGCCTTGGGAGAGGAGGCCTGCAGAGTCAGGGCATTGACTCCACAGCAAATCCGCAAACGGACGGAGAGGAGATGACCTTCAAGGTCCATCAGTGGATGCCTGCCCTCATTGAGAAACCTCCTCACTGACAGTGGCTGGGGGAAAGGGTCCCCAAAGCCAGAGGTCAGAGAAATGAGGTGCAGAGATAGCGGAATGGCAAGGAGACCTACTGGAGCCAGCAACTAGAAGACACTGATAGACCCCCAAATGAGCATTGACTGGCTGCCCAAAACAAAACTAAGGACTATATACCATCAAGCACAATGTGCCATGGTCCTGGAACACAGTCCTCATCTGACAAACGGACACAGCCACAGAAAAAGAGACCAAAGGACCAATGAACCCAACATAAACCAAAAAAGAACAATGAGAGTGGAGACTGAGTGAACACAAAGCGTTCGGGGGTGGAGGAGGGAAGGCATGCCAGTAACCATTTACCTTACTTATGTAAGAATTTATAAGAATTTAGAAATAAAATTTAAAAATCAAACAAACAAACAAATAAATAAATAAATAAATAAGCCAAGGGAAGAAACCTATAAGGCAGGGGCCACACAGTTTATTGATAGCCTCAGTGGTTTTTCTCAGTTTTCATCTTGACTGATGCCATTAATAAAAGCCCCTCCATAAGACATGATGTTACTCTTTGACCAGTTTGGAGCCTCCAGGCAAATAAACCAGTTCCTAGAAGGTGAGGACAAAAGCTAGATCTCACAGCCTGGTTGAGTGCCCCTCTCCTTCCTAGCCACACAAGTTGTCTTCTACATGGATCATTGAGATGACCACTGAAGCTTCAAATAGTTGGACTCTGACAGGAGACACGTATTCATGGAATGTGGGCAAGCACAAGTGCCTTCTACTGTTAAATCGTAAACCATTGTAGGATTGGATGACAATAGAACAGCATTTATATATGTAATAAAATAAAAAAATAACTTAAATGCTTACAGACAATTTTTTTCCTGGTATTAAAATGTGTAACTGAAAGCATGTAGAATTATTTATAATTTACTTACTAAAACAAACTTCTTTATAATTACCCACATACACACTAGCAAAATATATGTCCACATAGTTCCATGTTTCTATATAGCACCATGTTAAAATCATGTCTCATCTTAAATTTATATTGTTACTAGGTAAATCACTTGCATTGGTAATTTTCCTAAATAGTTGCTCTTTTATATACAGCCCTCATTATTCATGATTCTGTATATGATAACTACTCACTTGCTGTAATTTATTTGTAATCCTAAAACAAATGCCTGTGATGCATTTATAATCATTTGCCAACATTCAGTAAACAGCAGAATGTTTGCGTTTTTTAAGATTTATATGTTCCAGCTGAGGTAGAATGAATGTCTTTTCTCTTGACCTCTCATAATATAGTAATCTTTTTAGTGCCATTAAAATTTTTTTTAATTGCTATTTTTGCTTTTCAAAACAGCATAGTGCTGAAGTGCCATCTACTATTCTTAGACACAATACATCTGTGGTTTGTCTCATGGAGAAAATAAATGTTAACACTGTGAGTTCAATATAGGGAATCAACATATGTGAAATAAGGTGCCTTTAGTCAGAAACATACATAAAACAGTTGAATGTGTTAACTGATTGATGCAATTCTTGTGAACAGAGGCACATAGGAACCTAACCTAGTGTTTCCCTTAGGAGCACTGGTTCAGTATTCACTAATTTACTGTTCAAGGTAAATATAGAACATGCTATCATGAAAATATAGTATAGAATAACAAGTCAACTGTATTGGCTGCATTGTTTTATTCATTATTCATGGAATTTTAAAAATTTGTTCATTGAGAAAACATATTTGAACAGTTCTACTGAGTGCCAAACAATTTCTACTTGACTTAGGATTTCCCGTTTATGTTAGCATAAGTAGTCTTGCTGTAGCCTCTGACTCAAAGTGTTTGTGTGGCTTATGATAACTCTGAAGTATGAAGTTGCATTTTTCTTCTTTCTCGTGAGTTTTGTTAAAAAAAAAAAAAGCATTTTTATCTATTTATCAAAGACCTAAGTGGTTATATGTAATATATCTATATTTATTTTTAGTTAATGTTGGTTTACAGTACTGTATATGATTGAGCAATATTGGATCGTACTTATTTTGTTTTATGTCCCCTCTTCAAAACCACATGAGAATGCATCTGAAAGGTTGGGAGTTGGGGGCGTAATGTATTAAGTTCATAATCATTTTTACTTGTGCTGTACATGCTAAATTTAGCATTCTAATAAAATTTCAAAGAATTTTCTTGCCTCCTTAGAAAGGTTAAGAGACTAAGATATGAGGATCAAGTCCCTCCGATGGTTGACACTGGATACCAGCAGAGCCTGCTAATATGTCATGCCACACCTTCCTACACAAAAATATGGTGTTTGCTGTTTTGACAACGTAGCCTTTCAGGCAGACCTTTGGGCTGGTCAAGTCATTCCTAACCTGTGCTTAACTGATGAGAAGCCAGACCACTTTGGCCCCTCTCCTTTCTCTGATACTTCCATCTCTCTCATGTCTTTGCATTTCCATTTTTTTCCCCACTGACTCTTTACATTGTCTCCTATATCTTCACTGAAGTAGAATGAGGGAAAAAAGGCTTGAAGAACAGATGTTCACCTCATGCTCTTTGTTTCTCTCTTTGTACACCCTCCTCCATTGAAGTGTTTCTCATTTTCCTGCTTTTGATCATCTAGTGTGGCTGAAGACTAAGAGTTGCATCTTACTGCACTTCTCTCCTAATGTTGTTAAAACTTGTTACTCTGGACTGTCCCAAATGTGATGGGAGAAAATATAGAAATGCATTTCTTAGAATTAATTTTTTTTTTAAATTTTAGTCAGTTTGACTGAAAAGGAAAAATTCCCATGATTGCACAGTTCTTTCAGTGAAATAATCATAGAATTAAACCCAGTGAAACAAACAATACCTCATTGATTGTAAGACTTGAGTGCCAACAGTAAAAATTACCGTTATTAAATAAATAGTGATAGTGTTTTTTTGAATGTCAGTGTAAAACTGTATTTCAGGACTGCAAATATCAAGAAAACTTTTTGAATTCATGCCTGGAATAGCACCTAGTGTGTAATGACTTAAGCAATACATATATAGTAAAATAATAATGATTAAGTTATCTCACTTAAAATATAAATATTCAATAATTCTAAATTGATGTTCATTTTTTCAGATACAGATGAATATAGACCTCCAGTTTGGAAATCATATTGTAAGTATACCAAAATTTTAAATTGTATGGATTATTTTATTTCATGTCATACAAATATATTACCATCATTAAATAATAAAGATTGATTCCAGTTTGTATTCACTTTTGAAAAATTAATTCACAACAGGGTTTGGAGATTCTAAAGAGGTAATAATGTGGAGAAATAGGAGTTTCCAAAAGCCTCTATGTGGTTTGTATGTCTAACATCCTTCATACTGCCTGGAATTCCATGTAGTGGAACGTGAGATCACTTGTTTATAAATTTAATGCAAGGAAAAGTAAACTTAGAATTCAGGCAACCTAATTATTCTCAAGAACATATAAATGATTAGTAGGAATCATGTTGCTAAATGAAAGAGTGAAAAGATGCAAAAAGCTAAGTCATCTTTTAGAAATTGCTTTCTCACATATATAAAAGGGAGATATTTGAATTCTGTTGCTCCTTAAACTTTGCATAAACATAAATATATTATCAAGAGAGTCTAAATTCTTAATCCCCCCACCCCCTAAATCCCACATTGCTTCCTAGAGAATCTTAATCTTCTCAAATAAAAATTTTTTATAAGGGGAAATAGGCTTCATATAATCAGTCATGTTGTACAATTCTGTGAATGCCCCTTTGCAGGCATTTTCATTTAAGTTTTTCTTTGTTGTACACAGAGTTGAATAAGCAACCTGAGAAACCTGTACATTAAATACAGATTATTAGCATTTTTGTGTTTTTCAATATTTTGGTATTTGTAGGTTGCTGAAGTATGGTGACTTGAAGGATCAGCAATTTAGGTGGTTATTTGGTTTATGTTATCAGAACATCAGATAGTTTTATTTTAATATGCTGCCACTTTGGGTTAATTATGGTAGGTAAAATAAGAACAGTTTCTATAAATACTGCCATAAATGCTTCCCCCTCACCCCGTGCTCTGCTGCCTTTTTGTTTCTGGGGAGTATAGTTCAACGAACATATGAAAATGACTAATGTTCTCTGCTTCCTAAAGATTTTGTCTGTTAGTATCATTGGCTGGTTTTTAAATTATTAAACCTATTAAAAATTCTCTGGTTTTTCTTATTTTTCATTTTATCTTTGTTCCCTTTGCTTTGATTTATGCCTCTCGCATTTTTCATATAAGAGCATGTATAAAGGAAGACTCAGATGGTTATTGAATCATGATGATGATGTTTTCCTCCTGAAGAATATTGATCACTAAATTCAGTATATGAAATTTGCATTTTCTCTTCTTACATGTCTTACAGTAGCTACTATTTTTTTGTTTTGTTTGTTTTTGAGACTAGGTCTCGCTCTTTTTGCCTGTGGAACTGCAGGCTCACGTTGCCCATGGTACCATGGACTCAAGCAATCCCCAGCCTCAGCTTCCCAGGCAGCTGGGATTACAGGTGCACGCCTCCATGCCCAGCTATTTTTTGGGACTAGGTCTTACTATGTTGCCCTGGGAGGGACTCAAACCACAATCCCCAGACCCCGCTGCGACTCCATAAGCTGTCACTTACAAGCATACGCCACCTTCCCCAGCTTTCATTGTTTTAATAAATGGTATATTTCTGATTTTTTTGGTGACATACTGTTACCAAATTTTATAATTTCTTTTAGTTAATTTAGAGTTTGAACTCTTCCACCATCATTCTAATAGGGAGGAAATTATTAGAGTACACCTAATATTTTTATCATCAAAAAGAAAAATCTTCCAATTCAAGGAAATTTTATAACTAAACAGTGTTAAAACTAAATGGTGTTAAAATACATTAAAAACTTGTTCTCTGAATTTTTCATATAAAATGATAAGAATGCTTTTGTGCAAGAATTTGTATATGTGTAGATATTAAATAATAAGTATATGTAAAATTGCATCTTGACTTTGAAGTAATTGTTGATACAGATGTATATTTAATTAGCTGATATATAGTTTCCACTAAGGTTTTTAGTAGTGGTAATCTAAGTGTTCATCTTCTAGAAATCTGTGCATTTAATAGGAAAAAGTTTAAATACAAGCCCCTGATATCTTTATTTCATGGAATTTTAAATAAATAGAGTAGTAGGTCCTACATAATATCCTTAGTAATCAGCCATGATATTTTGTTTAATTCTGAGGTTAAACCTACTTATATCTTGTTCAGAGTTGATAATGGGCAATAAATTCTACCAAGTATTTGGGACTGATAAACCATAAAATGTATTTTCCATCCTGTGCTATGACTCAAAATGGTAAAATGGTCTGAATGGATTGAGATTTTTAAAAAAATCAGATTTGTCAGTCTATATAAAAAAGTAAAAGTTGAATGAAAACTATTCAAATTGTTCTCATCATCCATTTCTATTCTGTATTACATCTATAAAACTAATTTTTAATTTTAATGGCAAAAGTCATAACATATTAGGATTCTGTTTTCTGTCTTTGGTATGATGAGATTGGAATAGTTTTTTGCAGTGTAATTATTTAAAGAAACTTATTTTACTAGTGCTTGTTTTATACGTTGCAATTTTGGTTTCATTTGAGTTGTAAAAATTTTATTCTAAAACCTTGCAAATACAATAAGGAAGTATAATGGCAAGAAGTCTTAAACTGAGAATTCTTTTAAAACAAATACAGTTGTATTGGTTTTTGCCACCTACTGCTTTAATTAGACCAGGGACCTTTCATGTAATAAATAAGGGACTGTGGGAAAGAGCTTGAACGCCTTCTTTAGGGAGTGACTCTAAATTGGCTTCCCCTTACTAAGACCATTTAAGGGACTGATGTTGTTATATATTCAATTTTTTTTTTTTTTTTGAGACTAGGTCTCACTATTTTTGTCCATGGAACCACAGGCTCATATTGCCCAGGGTACCACAGACGCAAGCAATCCCAGCCTCAGCTTCCCAGGTAGCTGGGGTTACAGGTGTATGCCACCTCACCCAGCTATTCTTTGGGACCAGGTCTCACTATGTTGCCCCCAGCAGGACTCAATCACGGTCTGTAGCCCCAGCAGCTACATCGACTGAAGCTTACAGGCATGTGCCACCGTGCCCAGCTATATCTTCAAGTTTTTTGAGATGCTGGGATTCACTTTTGCTTTTGTTGTTAAATTGCTTATATTTTACATGTTAAAACCAAATTTAAATTCAGAAAGCAAACAAAACACATGTAAACCAATTTGACTTGAAGATACCAACTTGTGATCTTTGAACTTGATCAGCAATGTATTGTCTCTACAACTGAGAATTTTGTTAGTGTTATTAAATCATGAATTAATGACAAGTGTTGGTACTTCTAAGATGACTAAAAGGTGTTATGCACTTTATATTTCTTATCTTGATTGTAACTTAATTTTTGGTGAAACATTTAATGATTGTACAATTAAAACTTCAGCTGAATTCTTATTTTAAATGATTAAAAACACTAAATTGAGAAGTACCTGACACAGTTACTTTATTATCATGTATTATCAATATGGCGAGATAGACCTGAAGAATCTTCCCTTTTCACAAATCATGTTTTAACTTTTCCTAGGATGACAGAGATTTACTAATATCCCTATGTGAAACACCTGAACTCTCACTGTCTTGACGTGAAAAATGACTATTTTTTTCCCTTCCTATCTCAGTATTGCTTCTTTCATATCATCTCTTTTACTCTACAAAAATATATTCATAGGAATTTTGAAACTCTCACATTAAAATATGGGTATTTTAGTGTATTGCCTCTCACTGATCTTTGCAATCAAGAAAAAATGCAAAGGAATAAATTTCTATCAGTAGAATATTAGAGTTTTTAAACAACCTAAAAATTAGACTTTTTGTTGAGTTATTTCAGTATCTGAACTCTTTATTTTACTTCATTAGTCACAGTTAAATAAATGGTACTAACTTTGGCCCAGAAATTTTGTTTTTAGGTGAGATTATATTTGTGCATAGGTATTTGTGCAATAGGAATAGTGGGAAAAAAGTGTATTTGTTACTTCTAGCTATAAATTCTAGTTCTAGTTTAAGTTTGCCAATAATGTGCTTTAAAAGTAGATAACCATTGTCAATTTATATCATACATGCTTTGTGTAAAAAAAAAAAGAGTTGGGTAAATAAATAGCCAGAACAGGGCTAACTAGTACTTAATTGTTATAAGGTAGAAATGATATTTGTGTGGATATGATTTTTCCATTTATACTTGCTCCTGGATTTTCACTAAATTTAGTTTTCTTTCTTTGGTTAATTGTTTACAATAAATTTTAATTTAATAACAGACTGTACCTGAATTTTCTTGTGAACTTAAAAAGAGTATTCAATTTCTGATTCCTGATATATTTAGAAGTTCCACATAAAGGAAACTGACATTTACTTTCTACCTTCTTGCAGTATATCAGCTGCAACAGGAAGCTCCTCATCCTCGAAGAATTACCTGTACTAATGAGGTGGGTATGATGAAAACATTACAATGAATTGTCATCTGTTTTTTTAAATTTTGACCTTCCTCAATCAGTGGCTCGATTATTTGTGGGATTAACCACTTATACTAGTTGGTATCATAAAATTATAAACATTTTTCTTAACACTTTTCACTTGATGTAACTGATAGTTTTTATTGGGTTGCTTGGAACAGAGCATAAAATCACAGTATAGTTTTTTTATTATTATTATTATTTAAAACTAGGTCTCGCTATTTTTGCCTGTGGAACCGCAGGCTCTCGTTGCCCGGGGTACCAAGTTACAGGAATGTTCCTTGTAGGAATTTACCAGTACAAATATAGAGTCACATTTGCTCAACGTTTTTGAGCATATTTCATTGTAGGATTATTTATAATAGGCCATTGGAAAAAATCTAAATGTTGATAGGCAGCTAATTGAATAAAAATTAATACTAAACAGCACAAAAATTTCTGTGAGCTGATGTGGAATGATATAAAATGCATTTATAGCAATTACATTCCCTTTTTATTATTGAGGAGAAAATAAAGAAGAAATGAAGCTTATTGTACAAAAGAGACTTCCCTAAGGATAGGTTTTCACATAATTATGACCTTTGAAATATGCAAATGTTTCATGCACTCAAATAACAAAAAATGACAGAAAAAGAAACAAACCTGAAAGTTGAACACAAAGAGAAATAAGCACACCTAGCAAATGTGTGCCTCTTAAAGTGATACAATGAGACATACACAACATCATCTATGTAGTATTTCTGTCAAAAATATTTAACTTAACTGTTTAAGAAGAGGACTCAGACATTCAGAATGTGTGCCTTTTATCAGACAGCTATCCTGGGTTTGTAAATATAATGTTTTTATGTTCAGGAAGTAATAGTGGTGGGATCTTTCTAAAGTGACTGGGAGGAGGGAAGGCCTAATGTTACTATAATTAATAAAAGTTTATTTAAAAAAATTAAAAATATTTGATTTTGTTTAAACCTGAAACTTTTAACTGAAAGTGAGATGGTGGCAGTAGATCTGTGAAGTCCTAAGATATTAGTAACACAATTATCTTTATTGCGAAATACCCGAACTCTTCTTTTTTCAGAAGAAACAAGTGAAGACATAGCAGAAGGAATATAAAAAGAAAAGTTGAGGAAAATAAAAAGAAGCAAAAACTCTGCTAGTGAATTGTAGTTAATTGAAGATCATTTATGTGAAAAGAGGATCACAGTAATAAAGTGTTTAACTCAGAAGAATCCAGGTTTTACCTGATTTAAAGAAAAAAGAAAATTCCATGGCTCATGCAACAATGGGCTTATGGTTGTTTCTTAAAGCAGTTGGCATAATTAAGAAATAGCAAATCAGTGAGGCTAATTTTTAAAGAGTTAATCTGATGTGGTCCACTCTGTCTCCTTCTGGTGATCCACTTTGCTGCAAAAGTAACAGAATATAATATAAGAAGACTGCATGGCTCTTAAGTTTCTGGAAATAATTCCTCTTGATTTAGTTTGATGATGTGGTTGACTGAATTCTGCCTTCCCCTGAAACTCTACACCATCATATTCTATATCACTGGTTAAAGCCATTGGGAAAACATTAGCATAGTTGAGATTTACTTGCTAAATTGAAGAAGCTGTGATCCATTGTTTTCACTCTAGCTGAATAATCAGTCATGTTCTAAATGGCAAATTTATGAGCAAGAAATGCTGTTTGATATGCAAAATAATTTAGTGTGAACTGATCCTCCTTGCACATTTTAACGTTTCTCACACTTCTTTCAAAATGGGTGAACTACTAGTTACTTGATTTGGCTGTTTCATAAATATTAAATATGCACGAATAAAAGAAATGTATTTGTTTTGGAAACTAGTGGTGATAATTCATTTCTATATTTGACCAATGTATGTAGTGTTCAGCATCTTTGTTTTCATCAGATGCTACCTAAAGAGCATTCCCCACCCCCCATTGTATACAATTAAAGAAATTTTTTGTAGTTATTGAGTTGATGTTGGTTTACAGCACCAAGTATGATTCAGGGGACTAGGTACACACCTCAGGTGTGTGTTGCCACATGCTCTACTAGAGTGCCTGTAAGAATTTGGTTTGGAAGAACTACAGGTACTTAGGATTGAGAAATACCAACAATAAAGCTGTACTGAGGAACCAGTTGATGTTCAACCTCCAATTTTTAGGCATTGGTTTTGGGACATTAAACACTAAGTAGCCACTATGTTTTAAGGGAGTTAAAACAGTAGGATTTAATTACTGCTGTAATGTAGAAATAAAAGAGATTAGTTAAACAATAGAAAAGTTGATTCTTTTAAATAAAAATTTATCTATTAATAAAAATAGATGCTAATTATAATTATCATAAAAATAGGTTTAAGGAGTTTGCAATTTTTTAAGAACACTTCCTTTCTATGGTAATAGGAAAGGGGGAGCTCACCCTGTTCATTTGTATGTGCACATTTCCATTCTCTTTCATTTTAACCATGATGTTGTAGCTCAGGTTGTAAATTCAGAGACTTGGAAATTAAGCCACACTCAAAGGAAACATGTTTTTAGTGATTAGGCATGTCAGTGATCTTTTTGTGCCCTCTGAGTCCTTAGTTCTTGTGCTGATTCCACATATGTTCTTTTTTCAGTTGGGTTTTCTATTTATATTCTTGAGACTAACAGGTAGCACCTGATTTAACGTAATTTGACAAAAAATACAATTATAAAGAACTTTGTCTAAATTCAGAAAATTCCGCCAGTTGTCAATGTGAACACAAAACCAGATTTTTTTTTATTTATTTATTTTTTTGGCTAAGGGCTATCATTAAGAGAAACATTTGCAAATTAAGTGTAAATAATCCTTTCTTAGATGGAGAGATGGCCAGGTCCACAACTAAGTATTTTAGACATGCCTTAGAAACCAAGAAAATCCCTAAAAGCTTGTAAATCATTCTTAATGCTATTACATTAAGATGCAGTTGTATCTTAAGGTAGTTAATTCTGCATTTAGCACACTGAGTGAGTTTTCAATAATCAGTCATCCTGGAAATTCCTTTCTATCCATTACTAATGCAGTATATATTTGTGTATATATACTGTATATATATATATATACTATAATATATACTATACTATATATAGTATATATTACTATATTATTACTATATTATTATATAGTATATATATACTATATATAGTATATATACTATAACTCTGTTATAGGTATGTATAAATATTTAAAGTGAAATACAGTGTGTAATGAAATTTAATATATGCATGTTATTTTCAGCAATGTAAAAAGTCATTTTGTTATCTTATGTCAAGATTATGGTTCAAGTAACTGCCTTGCAGGAGTATGTGGATACTATGTATACAGAGAGATTGACAAAGGTATAAATTACACAAGTGTACTATATTTCATCTGTCCATGAGTCCTTCTTTCCACATCAAAGAATTTCTAGATCTTTAGTTTGCTGATACTAATATAACCTAAGTCAAATCAGTTTGGTATTTGACCATCCTTAAATACAGAACCTTAAAATGGATACCTGATTTTTGTTTTGCTTTTGGATTTAGTTAGGATTTTTTAGACACATAAAACCTACCTCTTAGTTGTTGCAGTTTTGCAGGGTGGCATTTTTAAGCAGCACTCCTTATTATAGTAACAATTTCTGGGCTGAATGGGTAAAGCTGGCTGAGCTGGAAAGAACCATACCAAATTCAAGTCAATGCTGGTAGTTTCACAAGAAAGGTAGGAAGACAGGGTAGTTTCATTCATATATGGAATATATGAATAAACAAAATGAACAATGAAACGCAACCAAACAACCCTGAGACACTCAGAAAAATATGATGATTACTAGAGGAGAAGGGAGGGATATTGGGAGGAATGTGTTGGGGGTAAAGGAGAAGGCACTCGGTGGTGGATGTGTTGTGATTGTGCACACATACTGGAGGCATGAAACTGCAGTCCCAGAGTTTATATAGTATTGGAAGCCAATGGTAAATTGATATAATTGCACTAAAGAACTATACAGAAAGTTACACATATTTCATTATATTTTAATTCTAGTCACAATACAAGTTAAATGTTTATTTAATGTGTATTTTGCAAATGTGTATTTTGCAAGCATGCTTTTAGAAAGCTTCTCTTTAGATTTTGTTATAGAAAGTTAACTGTAGTAACCTCTTTACTGTCCAGTAAATTATATGCAGCACCTGACTGTGGTCACTGACTGATATATAGTGAAGACTGCTAAATATTAACTGAGTAAGTGGGTAAGATAATCTTGCAGAACTGAGTGAACTAGGTAAATTTTTGTATAATGCATTTTGCAAAATAGTGCTCTTAAAATATGGTTTACAAAGATGTGTGTCCGACTATATCTGTATATCTGTGTGTCTGTATCTCTTGAAGTCTTCAGTTCTTTCTGTGACATGTATATATGTACCATTCAACTGATACTCTCTGACAGGCTTCCTCTGCTAAGTCTTCAGGATTCAGGTCAGATTAAGTAAGATCTCTCTCTCCTCAAGGAGTTTGCTCTCTAGGTGAGCAGGGAGCACTAGATCATCCATTGCAGTAGAGTTGCTAGTGATTACCTCGATACATATGTGCAGTTCCTGAGGCTAAGCACACTAACTTTGAGGGTGGCAGATGAGGCCAGAGTTCTAAGCAAGCATCGCTGATAAAAACTTGTATGTTCTATGCTTAGAAGTTTTGGACTTTATCCTAATAACTCTAGGAAGTGAAAGTGTTTCAAGTAGGGGTAAATGTGATGAGATTTAGGTTAGAAAGTATATTCTGGCTGCAGTGTGGAAGATCAGGATGAAAGATGAACATTGGATACAGGTGATGCCTCTTTCTTGATATACTTTCCTCACTCTGACAGTCTCACTCTCAAACTACTCTCTGTAGTCTTTGATTTTTTTGCTCCATTTTTGGTTCCTTTTCTACCTGGCCTCTTGAGCCCACAAGAGGCTCAAGTTATATATTTTTATATAACTTCATTATATAAAAATCAAGATTATCATGCTTTTATCTCTCTTGGATATTGTGATGTTCTGTTTTGTGACCTGTGTTTTGCATAAGTGATGTTCTTATGCATGTTTTGCATAAGTGATGTTCTTAAGCATGTTTTGTGATCTTATGTATTGCATATGTGATGTTATGCTTTGTGATCTTATGTTTTGCAACTGGAAAACTTTTTAATGCTGAGGATAACATTGAGTTTATCAAGCCTAAGTATTTGTTTAAAACTGAACATTCAAAAACCTGTTTTAGACCTTCTTTAAAATTCAGTGATCACAAGCAGTTAGGTAGTTAAACTTTGATATCAATATCTGTAGTACCTTAATGTAGAAGGACATCTATAAAGTTTGAGATCACAACTACAGTTGCAAAAGAAAACCTTTACAGGTTAATTATTATGTAAACACTTGATAGTTTCCATCCCTTCACCTACCAAGAAGTGACAAATCTCAGGTGGAAGAATTATTTAAATGTGATTTTTAGGAAAAGGTAAAATCATGATCTTCAGGTATGAAAATGAAAACATGTTATAAAATGTATTTTCTCTTATATGGTTACCTGCAATCTACAGAATTCCAGAATAGATCATGAACAGTGAATGGATTGGCCAGATAAGCCAGTAATGTGTTATAGATAATGCATAGCTTTCCATTGAAACACAGTTGTTTTTTGTTTTTTTTTTCTTCTGTGCTATGAATAGGTATCTTGAGTTTGCTAAAAACTGTATCAGATCTTGAAGACTGCTGGCTAAGCATCCTAGAACTTGGTAATCTGGTTCGAGGGAGATAATACTGAAAAGATTAACTTTGAGTTGCTTTGGAAACTGCCATATAAAACCTAATTGAGTTGAGTTGGATCAGATAGACAAATGATTGGACCCTTTTTGCTGTTCCTGAATGCAAATTCAACTTTTACTTTGATCTAGCTTGTTATAACCTTGAACAAGTTACCCAACCTCTCTGATAGTTAGGTTTTCAAGAAAGAGAGAGTGCTAGTACTCTCACTTGACCCCACACAAAATGAGTTTACTCAAAAGCAACATGAAAAAGGCAGTTTGGAAAGTGTGCTGTGGTGGTAAGACAGAGTGTATTTCTGCTGAATCTGCATTCCACGATAGGCCTCAGAAAGAACTGCTGGTAAGAGGCCTTCCTTCTCTGGCAGGGAAACATCAGAGATGCAAGTCTAATGTTGGGTCTTATAGTTTGCCAATGACACATGTGTACACTTTGTTCTGGCTTCTGACCTCATTTAAATTGGGTTTCTGTATATTAGTTTTCACACTATCTTATGGGTGAAGTAGAATAATTCTCATTGTAAGGATTAGATGATCTTCAAATGTAATTAAGACTCACAGCACTTAACATGAGCTCAGTGTTACCCAGACACCTCTGGGGGGAACCTTTTGCCAATGCTGTGATTTTACAGTTATGACTGAATTTTTGTTGCTCAGGCTCCATTTTAAATGTCATGTCAGAGGGCCTTTCCTGACCACCCAAATGAAATACCCCATTAGTTTTCCCTTTCACCTTATGTTAATTCTACATTACCACTATTGATTTTCTTATTATTTCTTTGAACTTCATTATTGCCTGTCTCTCTTTCTTAGTATGTCTCAAAGAAATATGAATAATGACAATTTTTGTTTTGTTGCATGATGTAGGACAGTGCCTATAACATTTGTCATATTTGTCAGTAAATGTCTGCTTCTTGAATTAATGGGGCAAATATTCTTTATCATTCTTTGTAACCCAGTAAAAATCCTTAGAATTATTCTGTTGGGTCTTGAGCTTCAACCAGCATGCTTGAAACTAGTGAACATAAATTGTGTTGGGGGAAGAGCTCATGGAGGAACAAAAGGGCAAGATTTATATAGAAGTGTTTGGCCTGGCATGGTGGAGCATGCCTGTAAGCAGGCAACCTAGGAAGTGTGGGAGGGGCCAGGGATCATGATTCGGTCCCACCGGCGGCACGTAGTGAGACCTAGTTCCAAAAAAAATATAGCTGGGTGTGGTGGCGTGTGCCTGTAGTCCCAGCTACCTGGGAAGCTAAAGCTGGGGATTGCTTGAGTCTGTGGTACCCCAGGCAACAAAAAAAAAAAAAAAAAAAAAGAAGAAGAAGAAAAAGATTGTATAGAAGTGTTAACAAGCTGGGAATATGAAGTAACAGGAAGGGAGAAGATGGGGGAGAAAGCCACAGTCTCTTCAAACACAACTATAAATGTGGCATTATGTATTAGGGTGTTTAATTTTAGATAAAATATTTGAGTAAATACTTTGTAGGTTCATAAAACCCTAAAAATGAAAGATAATTTAGTTCAACTCTTTATATACACAACATATATACACAACATTTTATACATAAGAAATGGGTGAGAGAGAAGAGATCAGACTGGCTAGTTAGTCTGTTGGTAGAACTGGGACTCCAGGCTCTGGTTTTTTTACTCTTATTCTAATTCTTTAAAAAAAAAAAAAAAAAAGCTTTTATTTTTCATATATGTAAATTGTTATGTTCTTAGCATTTCCATTTTCACAGTATTTTTCCCCCTTTTCCAACAGGTAGAAAACAGACCAAAGTATTATGGAAGAGAGTAAGTATGGATTATCAAAACACATTTTATAGTTTAGAATATGTAGGAGGTAAATGGATACTTTTAGTAAAAATAAAGGCAAGAGGAAGGATGTATTCAAGTTTGAAATGGCTATTTTTCTGATTACAAATATGTTGTAATGGGTGAAAATACAGGAAAAAAAATGAAAAAAGTAACATAAAAAAATGGCTATGCACTAATATTAAAGGTGCCATATAAGTCAATAATTAATTCTAAATATATATGAGAAAATGTGTTTATATGTATATTTAAAGTGTGTAGATATATACACATAGATACACACTGTGGGTAGTATAGTCTGTATTTATACTTTATTTTCCAAATTTTTTGTAAGTAGTACATATTGCCTATCAGAGAAAAAAAAATAATTAATGCTACCCAGAAAAAATTGTTATCATTTTGAAGTATTATCTTCTGAATCTGTTTTCCAAATGATTTTTTATAGAGTTGAGATATTATGTATATAATTTTATAGCCTAATTTTCAGTTAATACTAAAAGTGAACATTTTGTATTTATGAAAAGTGCTATAATTTTAAAGTCCTTAATTTTTTGATTACTGAAAAAGCAAATACAGCACTTTAAAAAAATCAATGTCACCTATAATTTCAAATAAGATAATGTCATGACTTAAAATTATATGTAAATAATATAGATACTAAAGGTTTTTAAATTATTTCAAAATCTAAATTCTCAACACTAGCTAAAACAGGCCTCTGTGAATTGGGGGTGGATGATTCCAAATTTAGGAACCACTGATGTTCTTTATGGTTCAGTCATTTCTCTGCTTTTAGCATTTAAATTGCTTTTAAAATATACTATTAAAAGTAATATCTTTGTGTATAAAACTTTCTCAGGGTAGAAATTTTGGGTCAACTAATATGAATAGCTTTAAATATCATAAAGTTCTGGTGCAATACTTCTTTCTTTGGTGGGATTTTCTTTTAGTTAGGTTTTTTAAGAATAGCTATTAAATTTTACTAATTTTACTGTTTTGTTTAGTAAATAAGTGTATCTATAATCTAGTAGCATCTGTTAATACCAGGGATAGGTTACCATCTACTTGAGTCAGAGTAGACCTGCTTCTGAAATTTGAGGACCTTGTGTAGCAAAGAAATCCTAGAGCCCTTTGTTAACCTTCGCTGTTCTAATTATGATTTGAAGATACCTACTATGAACTCTTTTAAGATTTTTAAGGCTTAAATTAAGAAATGCCAAGTTATTTTCATGAGAAAAAAAATTCTCCTTATCCTCAGTAGGTTCCCAGATTAGCAAGGTGTGTACAATTCAGGGCTTTTAAAATATGTTTCCACAGTCACATGACTGTTGTTTCTCTTCTACCTGTAAAAGCCAGAGTCTCATTTGAGCAATTATATTACCTTTGATTTACTAAAAGGACAGAATATATGTGTATGCTCCTTTTAAGTTATAAATCACAATATATATGTGGTTTTATGTTTTTAATATTAATCATTGTTACTCCTGACATTCTTTTTTGTTTCAGTATTTGATGTCAGTGTTCTAGATTAACCTGTGTTTGTATCAAAAGTGTATTTATGTTTATTCTTTTTCCTATTTTTGTCTCTGCTAATCAAAGACTGGATTTTAGTGTGGAGTGAAAGCAAGTATTGCAGCTGTTAGCTTTTGGCTGGCATATCCATTGATGCAGATTATGCACATTATTGGGCAATCATGCCAATTAAGGACAACCTAGGGTCCTGGAAAGTTGCCAACATGGACTCTGAATCAAAATTTTGAAGCAGTGCCACTGATGTGAAAAAATGGAATAGGTCATGTTTCTAGATATTTTTAAGCATATTCACATGTCAGATGGCTACATAAGAAGAGATATGTCCTCTGGAGAGATGAGGCTGCTCTTCCCTTAGATGGATGTGAATTTTGATTCCATGATAGTTTATTGGTTTGGATAGTTACTCTGGTGCTCTTCTTATCACTTCAGAGGAGCTGACCAGATCCCAAGAAACTCAAGTATAGTTAAACCCAACTGTTCCCCTTTGATTATATGGTAGTATTTTGACTAGAAGGCAGCAGAAGAATGGGGGTGGGGTAGGGGCATTTTATCTTGTTTTACTGAAAAAGACAGAAAGCATGCAGATTCTCAATGGACCTTGCTTCTTAGGTTTCATGGCATGATCTCCCGAGAAGCAGCAGACCAGCTCCTGAGTGTGGCTGAGGGGAGCTACCTCATTCGGGAGAGCCAGCGACAGCCGGGAACCTACACTTTGGCTTTAAGGTTGGTCATGGACCTGTAATTATAACTGTGCGTCATTTAAAACCCTCTTAATAGAGGGCTTTAAATTTTAAAAGCATCCAGCATGTAATTGAATTGGTTCTTGTTTTCTTGGGACCTAATTACCATTTTAATAGCTTTGAGACCCTTAAAAATTCCTCATGAATGGTAGCACTCAGTAATTAAGAATTGAGAAACTTTTAAAGCTTTTTTATTATAGTTGTTTTCTTCCATTTCACCCTACCCTTCCTTTCCCATCTGTCCTGCTGGGTCAGCTCCCATCTATTTATTGAATAAGGAAAAGAGCTAAGAGAAAAGATCTTTGTAACTCATAAAATTAAAGCCAGTGTCATTTCTCTTGTTGGCTTTTGGTTGAAGCAGCTTTTCATGAGAACTTTTGGCTCTGTCCTATCATTTGAACTCTGCCTAATATTTTGGCTGTTAGTAGCTTACAGTACAGTGCCCAGAAATATTCCATTAATCCTGCAATAATAAGAGAGCATTAATATAGTAGTATGCTTATCCATTGTACTTACCTCATATTAGGCCTCCAAACTCACTGTATATAAGAACTGTTATTATCTTTACAGATAAGGAAACAGGGAAACTAGCAATTGAATAAGTGAGCCATGGTCATATATTTTCTCAATCTTGTAGCAGGTATTCAGACCCAGACAATCTGTCTTCAGCATATACTCATAAGTACTCTGCATTGCTCTCTCTCCAAGGACTTGAAATAACATCCATTATCTTTGTTCGTTCTTTTGTTTATTCCTGCATATATTCATCTATTCTTTGGGAAAATCTTCAAAGTAGAAAGTTCCTAAGAAAGAGGTCAAAAAAGTGATATTTTTTGGTTTGCCCTAACAGGAGGGCAGCAAGATGCTATGATTGCTTAGCTCTAATATTGCCCTGGCTGACTCCTCTAGTCCTTTAGGCCGGTGTGAGCAGGAGCTGCTCTTAGTTCCATGCACAAGATTTCAAGTTTATCTCTCTGGCCAAAAGAATAGCATTATTTGTTATTGTTTCATACTGAATTCTACAGTACCTGTATACTTGAAGAATAGAGCATGTTACAGGATTTTACAAAAATTTGGGTTTTTTTTTTTGACAAATTATGAAGTATAAACCTCCCTTTAACCAATTATATTATTTTTCTGATATAAATTTTGATACAGGCAAATAAGAATATGGATTGGGAATTCAAATACCTACATATTTATTTTGTCACTAACTAAATTTGAAGATGGATTTGGGACAAATCACAAGATGTCTTAAAGTACTTTCTTCATCTTTGTATTACATTTAATAGTTTTAGAATTCTGCAACACCACATTTCCAAGTAGTCTGGTTATCTGAGTGTCTGAGGTTAATAAGCCTTGCTATAAAGTCCAGTGGACCAGAATAAGGAAGGGGGGTGTGTGAGAGGAGGGAGAGAAATCTCTAACACTTCCTTTTCCCTTTTTCACAATTTCCTGTTCTTTCCTCTGAAATCACATAGTTGGCTGCAAAACTAGTTTGCCTCATTGAAACATCAGATAGTTTCCACATTCCATATTGTCTCTCATGATCCTGGCAAGCACTCTGTGGTCAAGATTTAGTTTGGAGAAAAGTAGCACCCTCATTCCTGTCCATGCTCATGCTACTCATGAATAGGTTTCACATCACCTCCCATCTACTTTGGCTTAGGAAATCCAAATTGGAGTAAAAGTGAACATTTCATGGCGAGTGCTTTCATTTATGGTCTGGAGTAATATACAGCCTTCCTTTAGTTATTGAAAATCACTATAAAATTGTTAACATGGAAAAAGTAATGAGTAAAAGGATTGATAGTGGAGGTAAGGCATTACGATTCTCATGCTGAAATATGGTTCACATTCTGTTTACAACTAAATGTGTGGCAGAGAAGTGTTAAACAATATAACAGAAATTGTGTTGATACATCTATTACTGTTATTAGCTACTCAATGCTTGATTCAACTAATGCTTCTCGCAATTCACATCAATCGGTTTTGTTTTTAACATATAATACATGATTTCTTTGGGGGAGCCAATTTGTCTGATTCATAGCTTTCAGTTTTCACTATGTGTTTGGTATTTTAACCCAGAGTTCTAAAATTAGTAGTATTTGGACACAAATTACTCCGCACAAACTTTAATCTCAATATATTCTGAACTGAATTCTTTAGTTTTCCTTCCACATAGACTGACACCAACCTGATTTCAGCCATCAGCAAGATTGTAGTGTTGAAGTGGGCATGGAGTTTCAAAGAACACAATTCCCTCTGTTATTGCCATTTTCCCATTACTTGAGGGAGTTTAGGCCTTCACTGATGACTATTATGCACAACAGTATTAATCAGACAAGTCTTCATTATATGTATGCTGTCACAGTTTTCTCCTGGCATGGCATGGAAGGCCTTTGGTTGATGTCTGTCTTTCCTTTTAGCAGCATCTCTTCCATGTCCCTTCTCAGCCTGATTCAGGCTACACCTTGTCTAACTTTTCTGTACCTGCTCATGTTGACCCCTTGGTTTAGGAAAAATAACTTACTCAGTGAAAATTTGTTATACAAAGGTGTGTGTGTGTAGTTGAAAATAAAATACTGATCTGGCCACAAGATACTCACAAAGCATAAAGTGTTTCAGAGTGACTTCCGGGTTTTGTTTATGTTGATTTTTGACATTTAGATTAGCTATAGTTAAATCAGAGGTCAAGGCAATTATCAGGTCAAGTAACCTAAAGTAATTTTAGGAACTTGGTTGAAACATTCTTTATGATTTCTTTAGAACAAATTTTTTTTTTTTTTTTTTTTTTTTTTTTTTTTTTTTTTTTTTTTTTTTTTTTTTTTTTTAGACTAGGTCTTGCTACTTTCCCCAGGAAACCGCAGGCTCACGTTGCCAGGGGTACCATGGATTCAAGCGATCCCCAGCCTCAGCTTCCCATGTAGTTGGGATCACAGGCGTGTGCCACCTTGCCCAGCTATTTTTTGAGACTAGGTCTAGCTAGGTTGGCCTGGGCAGATCTTGAACCTGCCAACTCAGGTGATTCCTAATCTTGGCCTAGCTTCATAGACTGTGTGTGGTTAAAGACACATGAATTGGAATCAGATTGGTGCATGGCTTTTAAATCCTTTTTATTAAAAGTTGAGTATATTCAAAAAAATTCCTGTAAGAAATATAACAGTTATCAAAGACCATGATATTCTGTTACTTGCCCAGCTTGTATTTAAAGAAGCAACCATGGCCTTTGGAATCACCTGTGCTGTGTAGCCTCCTCCTCTTCCATCCTGCATCCTTTGTCCCACTGGCAGCCCTATCCTGTAATTCCATTGCTTTTCTATATAAGAGGTTTACAATATATTTCTATTTCCATTGTAATATATTGCTTTGACTTGCTCAATTTTATACTTTAAAGAAAATAGACTGTGTTCTTTTTTACCCAACATTATATTCCTGAGACTTATCCTTGCTGTAGACCTTGGCAATAATTCCTTCATTTTCATTGCTGTATAATCACCTATTAAATAGACACACCATAATTTATCCTACTATTGATAGAATTTGAGTGGTTCTAGTTTGGGGCTATTAAAGGCAGTTCTGTTATACATAATAATCTTGTAAATATCCCTTGGTACATGTTAAAATTTTCCAAGAATACTTAAGTTAAAATTGTTGCTTTTGATTTATATGATCTTTCATTTTATTTGATAATGACAATTATTTTCCAAAGTAGCAGAGCCACTGTTTGCAATCTTGTATGAAAATTCTTGTTTCCCTTTTTGCTTTCACATAATACTATCAGACTTAATGTCAGTATAGTGGTGTCTGGTGATTCGTTTGCTTGTCTCTGATTATTAAAGAGATTGTCTTTCATGTTTATTGTCTAGTCATATTTTCTCTTTCGTAAAATGTCTGTTCATATGCCTTACATTTTCTTCTCTTGGGTTGTACGACTTTTTCTTGTTGATTCTTAAAAGTCCTTTGGATACTGATAGTTTTGTTTAATATGGATTAACCCCAAGTTTGTGACATAGCCTATATTTCTATGTATTTTTTTAAGTTTATATTTAACTGAAGTATATATATTTCATTTATATTTACTGTAATTTCTAAAATATTTTGGCTTAAAATACTCTTATGTATAATCTTCTCATTGGTCCTCCTGCTTTCTTTTTCTTGTTGACTTATTTTGGCCAGTCAATTCTTATTCTATTTTTTCTCTCTATTAACCTAAATAATATATCTTACCTCCATATTTAAACTCTGGTTGCATGTCTTTGTCTCATTTATATTTATCATAATTTGTTAATATCATATATTTATCATTTACTATTTTCCCTATAGTGCTAGAATCTTAGAACACTTTACCTTCCTCTTCTTTCCTTTTGTGCTGTTATTTTCAGCTGTTTTATTTCTGTGTGTATTTGAAACCCCAGAAAAACTTTTGTTTTGACAGTGAATATTTAATCAATATTTATGAATATTTACTCACATATTTACCCCCTCCATTGTTTTTCATTCTTTCTTGTAATTTTGTCTTTTTCTACTATTGTCTTCCTCTGCTTGAAAAAATTAAGTATTTTCTTATACTTGTAGATTTAGTCATGATGAATTCTTTTATGATTCTTCCAATTTTTTTCTCTCTGAAATTCTAATATCTTGACTTTCAGTTCTCTGAACTCATTTGAACATTTTTTCTTGTGCTATTATTCAGTTTTCTTAGACCTGTTTTGTGGTTTTTGATAGACCCAACCTTTGAGTTCCTAACTTCACATACAGCTATTTGGTTTAAGAATTTTCATCTATTTAAAAGCTCTAATTCTCTGATGAAATTTTCCATCTTTTCTTGCATTTCTCTACCTTTTTCTATGTATTTTTAAACTGTGATAAGCATTGTGCCATGAATTCTTGGAAATAGTAAAGTAAGATGAAGACAGTTGGAAAATAGCATAACTCATCATATGAAATAAACTTTTAATCCATGGCATCTAGTTTTTTGTCATCTCTGTACCTGGTAAGAATTCAAATGACCCCTGCCTCTAAGTGCAAGAACAGCCTATTAAAATCTAGTTTTTCTCCACTATTTTCATCTGAAAATTTAGCATTTTATTGACATTGCTATATCTACAAAAGACCTGTAGTAACTCAGTGAAACTATAAGCCCCATTTTGTTCCTGAACACTGTATACTTTTTCTACCATAATTAAAACATGCAAGTAGGTGATTCATAGGTGAACATTAGAATCTCCTTGTTATTCCTCTTAAGTCATCTATTTAATGTAGGGCACACTTGCTTGGATTGACTCCAAGAATTTGGGGGGAAATATTAGAAACACCTCTTTATCAGTGTTACATATTTAATATGCCATCAGGACTAAAGTTAAGCATTACTTTGATTTATTATTTTGCTGTATGTCATCGTTAGTTCCTTTTAATAGAAAAATATTCCCTTTTTCATAGTGACCTAAAGTGCTAAAATTGGTTCATTTTTACTGCAAAGAAAAACACAAGTATATATTTTACATAAAGTGGAAAACTGGAAGAGGAAGCAAACCCCTAATGTTTTGAACAGGAAGGTTTTCAGTATAATGTGTCAGCTGAAAGAGAAAAGGAGACCAGAGAGAATAGGGAATTGAGATTTTTAAAAACTCATTACAAAAGAATTGCAATTATTTATTCACTGTTAGAAATGGAGGTGGTGTAGTTTTGATTTTAGAGTCTAACAAACCTGAGTTCTAGTTGTCTGGCCTTTTATATTTTTAACCTCTTCAATCTTCAATTTCCCATTTGTAAAATGGGGATTAAAACCCCACTACTTCTCAAGACACTTGTGTTTTTGTTTTTGTTTTTTTTTTAAGACTAGGTCTCACTATTTTTGCCCGTGGAACCCCAGGCTCTCGTTGCCCGGGGTACCATGGACTCAAGCAATCCCCAGTCTCAGCTTCCCAGGTAGCTGGGATTACAGGCATGCACCACCACGCCCAGCTATTTTTTTGGAACTAGGTCTCGCTACGGGCCCCAGGCGGGACTCGAACCGCGATCCCTAGCCCCGGCCGCTTCATAGGCTGAAGCTTACAAGCACGAGCCACCGTGCCCAGCTCAAAAGACACTTGTTTAAAGTCTGTTACTAGCAGTATCCCACTTTCAAGAAACAAATTCCCTATTAACTCAGATGGTTTCAGTTGTATTATCCGATATTCTAAATAAACTAGTTAAAGAAATATTGCATAATGAAAAATAGAGAAATGGCAATACCTTGCCTGAGCTTCTGTTTCTATTCATGGCCAGTCATGCCATCAGTGACCATCTAAGTCTGGATTTCCTTGTGATAAAAAGGGGCTGCCAGGGGCAATGAGAGATGCTTCCTTCCCTGTTCATACCCCACCCACACTTGCTTGCAGTGTGCATCTTTCCTTCAGTTTGATCTGGCCCCTGAAGTTTCCCTTGTCCACACTGAGCAGTAACCATCTGCATGAAAATGCATGTACTGATTTCTTGTCCAGCCAGCACCTATTCCTAGTCCTGGGAGATGGGAGTCCAATTCTTTTGGAATATAAGACTGGGAGAAAGTCTAGGTCTCCAAAGTATATTTTTTCTTACTTTAAAAGAACAAAGATGGAACAAGGAGGGAAAGGGGAGTGGTTGCATTGTACAGCAAAGCAGGTATTCATTATAGTAAATTCCTTGTTAGACTTGGAGGATTAGTGATGGTATAATTCTTCTAATCCTGATGAACTTTTATTAAATAACATCTAATTTTAGCTTGCATAAATATAAGAAAATCTGGTATGTGTTCCTAAAAAACTTTTTTTGTGAGGCCAGACACCAAGGTTTTATAGATTTTGTTTTTATGTATGTGTATATATATATATGCCTATCATATTTTAAAAACTTGATATAAAATATTTTCCAAGCTCATTTTAAAGTGGTTCATTATTTTAAATGCAGTGTGGAAAACCTATATCATATTAATAATTTTGGCATAGTAAAATCCATATAGCACTTTAGACTCAGATATACTTTAAAATTATTATCCCTGGTCTGGTATGTATGTCACTAATTTGTTAAGACCCTTTGTGGAAATTAGGAGTTTGTTCATCGTTGTCAAACTGTTGGTTGAAAAAAATTTAGAAGATGACTGCATCTTCAAAAATAATGGTGTTTATTGAATATCTGCATTCTGCTAAGTCCTATCCAAATGGGTCAATAAAGAAAACATTTAAGGTGCCCCCCTTAAAGGTAGAGTATAAGTTTGCGAGGTGGAAGAATATGATATGTGAAAGAATGAGCATTTTGGAAAGAAGAAACATTTGCAGAAGTTGTATATACAGAAGCATAGAACAGTAGTTGCATGGTAGGAAGTTTTAGTGATGAATATACCTGGAAGGCCTAGTATTTCATACTTAAGAATTTAGACTTTATGTGTAGAAAATGAGAGTCTCTAAAGTTTCTTAGAAGAGTGTTGTGGTTACATTCTTTATTTAGAAAGATCATTATGGAAGCAATAAAAGGTGGTTGAAATCAATTGACCACAATTATTTAGATAATTTAGTACATAGTTTTCTTTGGCTATGGATGCCTGATCTCTAAAAGGGATTCTGGATATTTTATAGATTCTTTTGTTTATTTTTTTATTGATTACACATACACATATATTTTACTTTGTTTTATACCTCTAAATTCTCCCACCACCATGTCACCTTTGAGCCATCATCCTGATCTCTTGTGATCATCCCTTCCCATTCTGGATATCTTACCAATTTTAAGGGACTTACTTTGAGGAAAAATGTCCAAATTTGGTATCTACAGAAATATTTCTGTTGAATTTGACTCATTTTAGCTTCTCTAAATCAAGAGAAGAGCAAGATGACATATGTGCAAGAATCTTGATGATCCTCAAATTCTAGGATATTCTAGGTCAGATTTGGGCATATCACAAAGAATGTTTTATATCCAATTTCTTACCACCTGTCTGTTCATTTTATACCAACAACCAATAATTGTTTGGGAAATTCTTAGGTATTAGAAAATGAGTGAGAATTTAAAACCAGAAAGCAGCTGGGTGCTGTGGCGTACACCTGTAATCCCAGCTACTTGGGAAGCTAAAGCTAGGAATCACTTGAGTCCACAGGTTTATCACTACCCTGGGCAACATAGAGAGAACTAGCCTCTAAAAAAATGTAGCTGGGCAGGGTGGCATGTGCCTGTAATCCCAGCTACTTGGGAAGCTGAGACTAGGAATCACTTGAGTCCACGGGTTTGAAGCTATCCCGTGAACATAGTGAGACCTAGTCTCAAAAAATCCACAGAGCATATTGTTTGGACATATTATATTTTCTTTCTTTCTTTCTTTTTTTTTTTTTTTGAGACTAGGTCTTGCTATTTTTGCCCATGGAACCGCAGGCTCACGTTGCCCGGGGTACCACAGACTCATGCAATCCCCAGCTATTTTTTGGGACTAGGTCTTGCTATGTTGCTCTGAACAGGACTTGAACCACAATTGCTAGCCCCAGCTGCTTCATAGACTGAAGCTTGCAGGCACGTGCCACCATGCCTGGCTATATTATATTTTCTTTAAAACATATTTCTTATTTGGTAAATTCTGAAATATAGACAGCATATGCTAATCTGAAAGATAAAACCCATTTATAGGAAAGTATATCTAGTGTCATACTACTTACATAAAGTTATTTATCTATTGAGTCAATAAGTAAGTTAAGAGATAACTGAAAGAGGGCCGGGCACGGTGTCTCGTACCTGTAAGCTTCAGCCTATGAAGCGGCTGGGGCCAGGGATCGCGGTTCGAGTCCTGCCTGGGGCCCATAGTGTGACCTAGTTCCAAAAAAATTGCTGGGCATGGTGGCATATGCCTGTAATCCCAGCTACCTGGGAAGCTGAGGCTGGGGATTGCTTGAGTCTGTGGTACCCCGGGCAATGAGAGCCTGTGGTTCCACAGGCAAAAAACAGCGAGACCTAGTCTCAAAAAAAAAAAAAAGATAACTGAAAGAATAGTCACCAAAGTGTTCATAGTATTCATCTCTGATGAACTTAAAGGTGATTTTTACTTCTTGTACCGTTCTGAGTTCTTGCTATTTTAAAGTAATGCATTTATATAATTTTTACCAAAAAATTGTAAGGTTTTTTTCATTTTGGAAAGAATTGAAGACATTAGCTGCAAGCATGGGACAAAATAAAAGATTGACTATGAGGAGCACACTCAGGCATACTTCCAGCTGCAGCCTCCAAGCTGTGATGACCGTTAATCACCAAGCACCATCTTGTTTCTTGTCAGGTTTGGTGGACACTGACAGTCTCTGAGTATGCAGATGAGGATGTGACAGTGGATTTCGAGTGGCATTCAACTCTGGAGAATAATAGAAGCACCAAACAGAAAACAGTAGAGAAGCTGAAAAAGCATAAGAATTAAAAAACATATTAAATGGGTTAACTCTTTTTATTTTGTAATGTCCTCAAATATAGCAGGGAGAACCTCAGTAACTATGT
The DNA here is from genome assembly GCA_004024945.1 of Uropsilus gracilis. Taxonomy (NCBI): domain Eukaryota; kingdom Metazoa; phylum Chordata; class Mammalia; order Eulipotyphla; family Talpidae; genus Uropsilus; species Uropsilus gracilis. The sequence continues at coordinate 30,704 of PVHY01016695.1, forward strand.
GGACATAAGACCAGGAAAAAAAAATGTATCTCTGTAATGAGTCTTTGTTTCCATAGCCCACCTCTTGCTTCCACAGGTTCAGAGCTGCTAGAAAAAGATTTTTTTCAAGTTCCTTTCTTGTGATAACTCATGTCACCTTCTTGAAAGCTGTGTAACTATTTCTCTTTTGTAGGAATACCTAGAGCCTTTGCATTCTCATTTTTCAGCTAACAAATTAGAATTCAGTGTTGGCAATAGGGAGGTGGAGAAAGAAGAAAAAGATCTGCCAGGTTTCTTTTGTTTGGTAAGTTTAGATAAACAACACTCCCCCATTTTTTATTTTTTAATATTTCTAAATGAGTAAGCTGAGCCTGAAAGACTTGATCAAGAGAAATAATATAAGGGCCTATTGAGTCACCCATTCTTTTCTTCCTGTTTTCTTCTTTTTTCTCCTGGACCAAAATATGATTTACTTCCTATCCAGTGTTCCAAAATATTGACACATGACATCCAACTACCATTTCTGTGTATTACAAAATTGCAGTCTTTTCTATTTTCATTTGCAAACTTGGCATTTTCATGTGGTCATATTTTTCTCTCTTTTAAAAATCATCTGTTTTAAGAAATAACTTACATCCCACTTCACTCATTTAAAGTATCTAACAGTGGTTTTTAGTGCATTCACAAAGTTATGCAAGAAAGTTCATTTCAGAACATTCAATCAAAGAAACTCGGTAACATTTGCAGTCACTTCCCAGCCTGAGGAAACCATTAACCTACTTTTGTCTCTACAGATTTATATATCCTGAACCTCTCATGTAGTGGAATCAGATAACGTGTGTTCTTTTGTGATTGGCTTGTTTGCCTTCGCCTATTTTCGAGCCTCCACCATGATATTACTGATGAGTTCTGACTGAATATATTCCATTAGATGGGCATATGCAGCATTTTGTTTATGCATCAGTTCAGTATTTGCCACTTTTTGGTTATTTTGAACAATGCTATGTGCATGCTTTTGTGTAGACATGTTTGTAGTTCTCTTAGGTATTTTCCTAGTAGTGAAGTTGCTGGACTATATTGCAATTCTACATTTTAACATTTTGAAGAATTGCCAATTTTTCTTCCAAAATAGTTTTGCCATTTACAGTTCCACCAACAATATATGAAACTTCCAGTTTCTCCATTCTTCACCAATACTTGTTATCATGTCTTCGATTTAAGCTGCAGGCATTGTGTCCTAGTGTGAGTGAAATTATCTTTTTGTATTGCAACCTTAATGGTAAAATTTTTATCAGCGTGATTTTTTTCATTATAATTTCTTATTTTTGGATTTTGTACAATGCATAATTGCATAATTGTTCATCTCCATGGGAATACCCCACCCCACCATGCCCCCTCTGGTCTCTTTGCCTCCTTTCTTTTTGTTGTTTGTCCATGTTTAGCCCTTTAGTCTTTTTTGCCTTCATAGGCCAATCCGAGCACCTTTGGCTTGTATCAAAGCTTCTTGTTTCTTGGTGGTTGTTCTTTCTGTTCTTTTCTGCCTCATTTTGTTGCTCCTTCCCATGTTGTTTCAGGTCTTTGGCTTTGGGGACTTGACTCCCAGTCTTATGTTTTGGTAGAGCTGCTCCTCGATGGGGACAGCCATCGGCTGATGGTAGGTCTCCTAGTCTCCTTTTAGGAGCTTTGCTGATGGGCCACTGCCATTCTGCAGGCGTCCTCCCTCTGGCAAAGGGGGTGTGCAGTTCCTTATTGACAGCATCTCTGTGCTGGGTTTTTGGTCACAGCTCCCCAGTGACATAGTAGGTGTAGTTCTTTCATGTTTGTTCTCACAGTTCAGTGCTCTGTGGTCGCCTTGCTCTTTTTGAGTCCTGCTTTAGAGACGTGTGTTTTAAGGGTCTTTCTTGCTGTTCCTTGCCTCTTCTGTTTCTGTGGTTGAAGTTTGTCTTGATGTACTTATTGCTCCTTGGAGTGGAGGCAAAGTGAGAGGGGAGTGTGGTGAAAACCCCCCACACCCCCGCACACTGCACCCTGCTTCTTGGCAGACCTCAGGTGTGTGGTGTGCGCCGGCTGGCCAGAGCAAGCAACCCCGGCCACTCCCCATCCCCACCAAGTAGGGGGATGAAAGCCAGTGCCCTCACACAAGCAGGGACAGCCTTTCCAGACTGAACCCTGTGGCTCCATCCCACCCACCCTCCAGAGGCAGATGGAGCCTGTGCCATGCCCCGCTATGATGGTGGACCACGGAGGGCATGGGCCAAGTTGCCCACATGGTGCTTGCGCACAGGCTGCTCAACATGATTTTTATTCACTATATTCTGTCTAGTCAAACTTCATTTCCCTCCTAAAAAATGTGCATATATAGCAATGTGTTTAAAGCATAAAGTAGAAAACAAAATAAAAGCTTTCTAAATGATTTTTTACTCTAATTTGTAGGGCACATTCTAAAAAGTCTCACTGACCATTTCATTTGGGTAGGATTGAATTCAGGTACAGCG
>PVHY01016696.1:0-33180 GCA_004024945.1 Uropsilus gracilis
AAAAAAAAACCAAAAACAACAAAAAATCAAAAACAAAACCTTATATTCTAGTGTCTCTCTCTTTTTCTCTCTCTCGCTCACTTGCCCCCCCTCCCTCTCTGTGTATAGGGGAAGATAATGACAATGAGTAATATTTTGATGAGACCTTATAAGTGCTATGGACAAAGTAAAAGCAGGGGTAAGCAGGCTAGAGTAAACAGAGTGGAGAAAGGACAGAATATGATATTGAACTCAGCCTTTCATGGAAAGTGAGTCTGAACAAAGACCTGAAGGAGGGACTGGCTCAAAAGTATGAAAAGCCAGAGCAGAGACCCTTGGTAAGGATGTTTCAAGCGTGAGCCTATGGCAGCCTTTCCTTCTATCTTAGGTCCCTGTTTGCTAGTTACCTTCTATTTAAACACAGGTTACTTCTGACTTGCAATGCCTGTTTTTGGAATGGCCCAGTTGCTCTTTTCAAGTTAAGTGGATGGGTCATTACACAGGGAGAGCGCCTGCAGGGGTAACCTGCGGATGTAAGTTAGGGAAGTAGAGAGGTAGGGTAGCAGCTACTGTCTAATGCAGTCTGTTAAGTGAAAGGGAAGGTCTAGCCCCCCAAGGCCGCACATGTGGCTGCTCTGTTGTCACCACCTTGCAATCCTGACTAATTTTTGAAAAAGGCACCTGGAGTTTCTGTTTTGCAGCAGGTCAGGTTATGCCACTGGTCCTGCTGAAAGGAAGGCATTGTGTTTACTGTTTCCAAGGCCGGCACTACGGACCCCTCTGCAGGACCCAGAAAGAGCCATTTTGATTCTCATCTTACAGATAAGAAAGCAAAGTGAGTTGAAGCAGTGAGCTGAGGGTCCCCCAGCTAAGTGGTGAGAGATCCGGAATGCAAATTCAGGTCTGTCCGCCTCTGAAGTCCAAGTTCTTGCCTGCGGGCAGTGTGGAGGAGGGACCCAGACTTTGGGAGAGGGAACTGAGGAAGAGGAGGGGAGAGGGTGGCTGGGGAGTTAGGATATCTGAAACCGAAGATAGGTAAGGTTTCATTGCCATGCCATGCCAGCTGGCTGAGCCACCAACCACCAACCAAAGCACCAAGCCTTCCTGCCAGAACCCTCCATTTGCTCTAAGGGGGAGGGAGCTAGCACATTTGTGATGGGGAAGGCCCTGTTTCTGCAGACCTATTACCTACATGATTTAAAAACCAGAAAGTTCAAGTTGCCTAAGGCTGGGATTTCTATGGCCTCTCAGACTCCTCCAGTGAGCCGATAGTACCAGTGGTTTCCTCATTTGCTTAGTTTTGGAGAATTCTTGGTCCAAGATGGACAAAAGCTTAATGGAGACAACTTCATGTTCTATAGACAGTGAAGCAAATATGAACTTTCTGTGAAGTTCTAATTCTGACAGCTTTGGGCTTCTTGAAGCTTAGAAAAGGCTTCCCCTACCAATAATGAAGTATTTTTAAGTCAGTGAGGAACGTCTTTATGGAAGCTGTAGGTTGCTTCTGGAGTGGATGCAACCTAAAAGTCCGTGAGGAGAGAGGGCCCCTAGGAAAATGAGCGTGTATCTCAGTGTTGGAAATCACTGAGGGAAATCTTGGCCCTTCCTCCAAACCTCCCAGGCATCGTTGCCTCTTCTACACAGATGGTCTATTTCTCGGATATTCTTGGCAAAGCACATTTCTGAGAATTCACAGTTTTGCACTTTAAAGAGTAAAACAGTCTAGAGATTGTATCTGTGTGTGTTATATATGCATGGATGATAGCTGGAAAAATGCTTCAGGAGAGGATAATTGATTATTTCTGGCCCAGGGACTTGGGGGACTGGAGGTCAAAAGGGGTGGGGGGGAGTTATTTACAACTCTCCTTTTTGTCCTGTTCAAAATCTTACCGCTGCCTGAAAGTATTTAGAAGATGAAAAGTTACAAATGGAAGGCAACTCCTGTGGCTAGATTAGAAGTTCTTGCAGCCTCAGTTTCCTTGTGAGCAGTGGGCTGGGGGTGGGGGTGGGGGGCGAGGAATCTGGAGATCTGTTCAAGTTTCAAACACTTGCAGGTCTTGGATGAAGACAGAGGGAGTAGGACAAGGGCCTGGTGGAAAAGGGCTCCTGGGGCAGAGGATTAACAGTGGGTGTGTGTGAAATAAGCTTCGTGCTCTCTGTGATTTTCATGTTTCCGCTTAGTGATCTGGAATATAGGGATTTATCCATTTTCAGCATGGTTTTTATCTTTTTAAGGTGTGTACAATAGGGACGACTAAGTATTTGCACAGTTAATGCTAGAAGTACGGATTTTTTTAAATGTCCAATTCATATAAATCATGCAGTTTATAACATTATTTAATGGTTATGCTACTAAAATATTATAACCAGTTGGTTCTTACGATCAAATGACTGACACCTAACAGCGGTAGGTAGCTGACTGAGGGAGCAGTCAAGCTGCATGGTGTCTGGGCGGGAAGGTCATCTGGCTTTCACATCTCTCACCTATTGCTGGAGTACAGCTGACTCATCTCCCAGGGTGGTGGTTTCCCCTTCCTCCCAGCTGGTCCTGAAGCTGATATGTCTCCAGTGGGTTTTTGAAGCTTTTGTTTTGAGGTCTGCTGCTATTATCAGCCTCTGGCCAACTTCTGATGACCTGGGTTCTCATACCTTGAGAATATTATTTCTTACGCCCTGGCTTCCACAAAGGAAATAAGGCATAGGCTTCCCCGGCTATCTGAAAGTAGAGCAATACCTATTTGGTGTGATTTGATAGATTACTGCAGGGGGTGGGGAGGGGTCTGGGAGTGTTAAAAAAGTGATTGCATGCAAATTCACAATTATAGGATTCCCAGAGCCCCCCACCCCGCTGCTCCCTTCACATAACATACCAAATAGGAACACTGTTTATCAGCTAGTTGGGGAAGCTGTGATGACTTCTAGCAGGAGACAGAATTCCAAAGTCTGCACCTTGTCTTCAAGGGTTGTGCTTCCTCTTTCTACCCCTTCCGTCTCTGTGTTTCCCTCCCTTGGGATCCCAAGTGCTGACTGTATGATGACTTTTTCCAACTCCTCTTAAATTTTGTTCTCAGGAAAAAGTTAAAAAAAAAAAACAAAACAACAACTTAAGCTAAAACTGACCCATGGACTGGGCATGGTGGCGCATGCCTGTAGGCAGCAGCCTGGGAAGCCACAGCCGGGGCCAGGGTTCACGGTTCGAGTCCCGCCTGGGGCCCGTAGCAAGACCTAGTCCCAAAAAATAGCTGGGCGTGGTGGTGCGTGTCTTTAATCCCAGCTACCTGGGAAGCTGAGGCTGGGGATTTCTTGAGTCCGTGGTATACCGAATGTGAGCCTGAGGTTCCACAGGCAAAAAGAGTGAGACCTAGTCTCAAAAAAAAAAAAGAAAAAAAGCAACAACAAAAACTGAACCACCTAGGTTCAGTCGTAGGACCCCTAGATTGGCATTTATAATGAACAAAACTTCAGGTCAAAAAGGTAAACCTTTAATGGGAGAACTTAAGGTAATAGCCAGGTAGTTGGGGAATTATATGGGGGTTGGGGTGGGGGGGTTCACTGCCCCCTGTACACATGGTCATTGTTCATAGCAGCCTTGCACATGTGTTGTTCATTTATCTATGATCTAAAGGATTTTCATTGACTTGGTGAAAAATCTTGGCTCCGTTCTATGTTTGTCTCTGAAATTGTTCTTGTGTTAACACATGTTGGAAGAAGTGCACTTGGTTATAGTCCCTATGATGAGAGGGCAGCTCTGGGTTTAGTGCCTATTCTCTTTCTTGAAAGATCCCTGAGTAATCTGAGTCTACAGAAGTTCCTAGTCTAGGAAGTTTCTGACCTTTAATGAAATTAAATTCATTTAATTCATTTCTTGAATTAAATGCTTGCAACAGCAAGTACCTGAAATAAATTACTTGAATTAAATGCTTGCAGGAGAAAGTACCTGAAAACTGATTCCCGTAACTTACAAGAAGTACCTAAGCCTGTCTTATTATAAGGGGCCTAGAGGTATAATTCCTCTTTTGGCTGTTTTAGCAACTTTTCGGTGGCATCGGGGCCCTGGGTTATACCTACCTATTTGCAGATTCCATCTTCAGATTGAAGGCCACCTGAAAGCCACTCCTATTCATGAGTTTCAAGCATTCAACTCAAAATGCCAGCATCCAGAGGGGAAAAAAGAGGTCATGTCGCCTATTCCTTTTTAGGATAGAAGGAATTTTTCCCAGAAGCCTGCTACTTGATTTCTGTTGAAGCTTTATTGGCCAGGATTGGATCACATGAGCATTTTTATGCCAGTGGCTAGAAAAGGGTTTACAAGATCAGCTTAGATTAGTCATGTGGGAATGGAAGCGATATTGACTCAAGTAGCGTGCTCATTTGTGCTGATAGTAAAACAGTTTGAATTGGCAGGTCTTTCTTTAAAGACCATTTAGCCAATGACTACTTTTCTCATAAAGATGGGTTAGCAAACAAAAACTTTTATTTTTTGAAACTCTTTTTAAAATCTATAACAATTAGCCTTGGGAGCAAAAAATAAAACCAGTCGTGGAACCCCTTGGAAAGTTCTAAGAATATTACTTTGTGCTAACAGCACCAATTGAAAGATTGTAGAGACAATCTCTCCAAAATGCATGCAGAGGTCATCTCTGTGACTTCTTGTGCTGTTGTGTTCCAACTCATTAAGAATTGTAGAATGAAAGCCGGGCATGGTGTTGTGCGCCTGTAATTCCAGAACTGGGAGGCTGAGGCCAGGGATTGCCTGAGTCTGTGGGTTCGAGACTACCCCGGGCAACATAGGGAGACCTAGTCTCAAAAAAATAGCCGGATGTGGTGATGCGCCTGCAAACCAAGCTACCTGGGAGGCTGAGGCTAGGAATTGCTTGAGTCTGCAGTTTCAGGACTACCCCAGGCAACATAGCCAGACCTAATCTCTAAAAAAAAAAAAAAGAAAGAAAGAAAAAAGAAACAAAAATGTAGAATGAACTGTATTATCTGAGCTCGCTACATCAGGCTCAAATACCAGGATGGCAATCCTGTTCTCTATGTGAAACAAGAATGACTCGTTCCTTTTGAGATCCACACACCCTCATGTCAGCAGGTGAGAAGCTGAGTGACATTTTTCAAGAGGCTGTTTTTCCAGTCGCATATGGCTGTGCAGGTGTTGACAAGGCCACTTGTGCCTGTTTGCAGCTTGATTGCCTGCCTTAGCCTGGCACAGTGCTGGTCTTGGGCACATGGTGCTGTGCCTTGGCTGGGTGGGCGTTGGCTGGTGTGGATGACCTGTGTCTGTAGAGTGCCTAAACTGTCTCATTGAGTGACCTTGAAAGCAAATGAGAGCTACCCTCTTTGGGTCAAACTTGGACCAGTTCTTCTGTTTACTAGCAGCTGTTAGACTTTTCCAAATGAAGTGAACTTGACTTTCCCTGCATGACATCATGCAGGTTTTCCACGGGGCACAGAGGAGAGGATGGTCCCTTTTATCACAGGGGAATGCAAGGCCTAGAGCAGTAAAGAGATTCGCTCAAAGCCATGCACAGTGGCGCATGCCTATAATCCCAGTGCTGGGAGGCTAAGGCCAAGGATTGCTTGAGTCCGTGGATTCGAGGCTACCCCGGGCAACATAGAGAGACCTAGTCTCTCAAAAACAGCTGGGTGTGGTGGCAGGTGCCTGTAATCCCAGCTACCTGGGAGGCTGAAGCAAGGGATCACTTGAGTCCGCAGGATTGTGACTACCCCAAGCTCCTTGCGGACCAGAGACTTGACTTGTCTTTTCTGTGCTACCGATGATACAATGATACTTAGGCCAAGCATAGGATGCTCAGAGGCACATAACTGCTGGATGCATAATTCAAAGGAGGAGGGTCTTCTTGGAGAACAAATCAGCCTTGATCTCTTAAAACACACACACATTGTGACTCTGATTCACGTAAATGTTTCTGCCAACCTAAAATTTTAGTATGAAAGTGACGGGTAATTCCAGGTCAATATTTTCTTCTTGTTTAGTTTACAGAACAAGAGGTGGGAGGACTGGCAGTCTTGTAATAGCCCTGGTTTCCGTTGGTTTCCATTGGAGTGGTGTGGAAGGCATGTCATGGAAAGAGTGGGCTGCTGAGCCTGAAGATGTGGAGCTGGGGCCTTTGGCTTTCTGGTGACCTTGGTTGAGTCACCTCACCTGTTTGGGTCTTAGTTTCTTACTTGTTGCTACCTGGCTCATAGTAAATACACTTGTCCACCTTTTCTCCTAAATGAAACTCCTCTCTGAGAAAGAGGTATCTGACTTCATTTAGGAAGATCCAAGAACCTGTAATTATTCTCTTATGCATCCTCATTTCCTCTCCTCCCAGCCTCTACCTTCTGCTGTAAACTCCCGTCTCTGTCTTGAACACGTGTTTGCCAGATCCTTGCTCTTTTTTCTCTCTTGTTTACTGCCAGGTTTTCTCAGACAAATGGTCAATAGTCATGACCTCCAGTTCCCCACCTCCTACTTATCCCTGGGTCCTGTATTCCCGTATGTTCTGATTCTTGCTGTTGCCAGAGGCCTTCTAGCTCCTCCCCAGCCACAGAGTTCTCTGCTTCTTTCTCACCTTTCCTGCTGGGCCTCATAGAAACCCTAGGCAGCCTTGACCACAGGTCTTAAAATTCTTTCTTGCGTTGACACTCTGACATGCTTAGTTCACTGGCTCCCTCACCGCCTGGTAAATGTGAGCATTCGGTACTTGACCTGCTCTTCTGTCTGTGCAGAATAGCCAAGCTCCTCCGGGTTTCACTCTCACCTTCAATACAGCTGGTTCTCAGATCTGTCTCTTGTGAGTTTCTGGACAGAGGGAGCTCTTTGGAGTATGACCGAAGATTCTGTGGGGTCCTCGTTAGCTGTCAAGCAGCTCTGGCTGGGACACCCTGGAGTCTTTGTGGTGCCTTGCTCTGACTCAGATGAGATGGGAACACTCTGCTCTCCCCTTCATCATTGTACCCCATTTACCTCAGGGAATGTTTAGTGAGTCAGCTCCCCTGCAGTTCAGCCTGTGAGAAATCCATGGGTTGTTACTGAGACACAGATGTTTCTAGAGCCAGTGTTGCCTGTCAGAGGCAAGCTGTCTTTTGACTGGACTTTGGCTTGGTCTTTGGCTTGGGATACCCTGTGTATTGTTCTGCACTGATATTGTTCTAGGATGGTGGAAGGTCCATGCAAAAGGCAGACCTGACTTCTTAGCTCATGCATGTACTGTGTATGCATCACTGCCGTCAAGTTCAGTCACAGCGGCCTTGTGTTGAATTGCCGGCCTTTGAGTCCCTCTACTCTGGCATAATTTACTTATCTAAACTTTACTGACATTACTGAAGAGCTTTGAAATGTTCTTAAGAGTTGAGAAGGGTTCCTCCGAGCTTCTCAAATGTCTGTGCTGCTTCTTGTTGAGAAGTATCCTTGATGTCTCTTGGAAGGGAGTTTTTCTTTGAGGAGAAAGCATTTTGACGTGTGAACTCACTGTAGTGCAAGTGGTTTTCCATCCCAGGCCTCAGTTTTCTGATCTTTGAAATGCTGGATCTGTCTTACATGCCCTCAAATCTCCGAGTTTGCCTTTCCTCCCCTTGAAAGTCTCTGATCTTTAAAATATGGGTGATTTCACCCAAGAGTCATTTCTGCCTGGTACATTTGGTCAACTTGCCTGGCAAATGTAGTTTTTGCATTTTGGAGCCTCTGTTTTCTGACTTAAAACCTTGCTTCAGTAAAACCCAGACAAAATAAAGAATGGAAAAACAGAGAGGCACAGAGGTAGGAAACATTTTTTTTTCACACCAGGAAAAAAAAAAAACCCTCTTCAGACTTCTTGGCAAATAAAAAGTCTGGGGGAAAAAAATCCACAAACAATTTCCTAGTTGTCTGAGTGGAAAATCCTGGCTTTTTAGCATTTCATATCTTGGAAATGTCTGAATAGTTTTTGTTTAAAGGGAAATTCCTTTTGGCTGAGAGAAAGCCTGCAGGATTCAAATGGAAAGGCGATGTTTTCAGAAAACCTAGAGGAAGTATGGAATTGTGATGAAAATGCTTTTTCACTGGCCAATTCCGTTCAACAGATATTTAAATCCATGGTGTCCAATCGTGGGTCTTAAAGTTCAACCATTAACCCCTTCTTTCCCCTTGCTTCCTGTCTGTACATCCTGGGGAAACGTTTCTTACATTAGGGCCTTCCTCCAATTGGAGGAACTTAATAAACTGCTTTTTAAACCCGTGCATGTTCTAGGCAGCAGGATATACATTCCTGATCTTGGAATTCTCCCAACAGAGTGGGAAAGGAGACATGTCAACAAGCCATTAAATGACAAGTCATTAAATGCTGGTATGCATTTGCAATCGAGCAGTGTTCAAAGCATTTCTGGAGTACTGAGAGTGGAATATCAAATCTAAAGGAGATGAAAATCTGGGAAACATTTTGCAGAGTAGGTTTTATTGGGTGGATCTAAAGTCTAAATACTTCTCCAGACAATGGGACAGAATAGGAATACGTCATAGCTGATTCTGGGAATCTCAAGTAGTAGCTGAGAGTAGAACGCCCTGTGGGGAGTATGGAGAGCCGGTTGGACATTCTTTTCCAGACATTACAGTTGGAGACTTTTCAGGTGCTTAATAGAGTGGGAGAGAAGTGGAATGTACGTTAGAGAGGAGCTCCCCAAGGTTATGAAAGATGGCTCAGAAGGCAGAAACCATGGTGCCAAGATGATTTGTTGGCTACTCTTTCCTACAAAGTAGGACAAGTTTCCATGAGGGCTGGGCATGGTGGCTCATGCCTATTGTCCAAGCACTGGGAGGCAAGAGGCTTGGGATCACTTGAGTTTGCGGGTTCAAGACTACCCTGGGCAACATAGTGAGACCTAGTCTAGATACAGCAGCTGTGTGCATTGGCGGGTGCCTGTAATCCCAGCTACCTGGGAGGCTGAGGCTGGGTATCTCTTGAGTCCATGGTATCCCGGGCAACAGAGTGAGACCTAGTCTCCAAAAAAAAAAAAGTTTCCATGAGGGTCTGGATGGCACAAGGAGGAACTTGGGGATGACCGAAGGGCTGAGAGCTAGAGACTCAGAGTTCCAGTGACTTTGGGGGTGGGGTAAGAGAGAGGTAAAGAGACATCCTGTTGTGGCCAACTGAGTTGATGGTGCTGCCATTGACCTAGAAGGGGCCTACTTAGAAGGGGAGTCCACTGGGCGGGGAGGAGGATGAGTTAGATTTTTTTGACATGGGGGTTCTGATGCATTTGCAAACACTCAGGAGAGAGACCCTAAAAGGCAGGCAGAAACATGGGCCTGAGGTTCTGGACAAAGTTCAGGAGTGGAGGTATAGATTTGGGTGTTAGGACTCTAGTGGGGGAGAAGGAAAGCCAGCCCTCCAGAGGGCTTAGATGAGAGCCTGGAATGCAAGACACAGGCTGTGCATGGAACCCTGGGGCCACTCTTCAGGGTGGGAAGGGATGATGACCCACAGCTAGAACTCAGGAAACATCAGCAGGAAAGCATGGAGAGAATCCATTCCTGGGATCCCAAAGAGGGGCGAGCTGCTGGCAAGCAGAAAACATAAACAAGGGTCAAGTGCCCTCTTCAGTCGACCACCAGGCACCCCGGGAGGGAACCTGTGGTAGCTGGGGCGGGACATGTGTCCTGAGCCAGAGACCTCCCTGTGGTTTGTCCCTGTGGATGTGCAGTATGGCCTCCTGCCGAGGGAGTAGATGCCCCGTTTCCCTGCAGAATGGAAACTGCAGAAGGGCAGGAAATGAATCAGCGTACACGATGTATATAATACACAGCACACTGCTTCTTTCCCTTTTTTCGGTGCGAGATTAAAGTCAGCCCTAAAAATTAGCCTGGGAGACCAACCCAGTGGCTGTGGTTTTATGAGCATCCTTTTTTCATTCCTCCTTCCAGGCTGAGGACATCTGTCCCTGGAAGTCCTTCTGGTCTGCGAGGAGGCATTTGTGTGTCTGTCTCCTATGGCTCAGACTTTGGGGCCTACAATGGGGGAAAGGGGGTGTCTGAACTCATTATATTTGTAAAGAGTGTAGAGTTTATCCGGTGACTGCAAGGCTTGAATCATTTATTTCTTGTGACTCTTCCCACTGAGACAGTATCAGGTGGACTGTGGTTACTAGAGATGACTTTGATCCCAGATGCATCAGCAATGTTCAAATGGTAGGAAAAAAGGAAAAAAATCAAGCTGGCCTTGTATGTGTATGACACATTAGCAGGTGCAGGTGAGAACCCATGGTTTTATAATAAGAACGTGGGCCTGAGGTCTTTCCAGGGGAAGGAGCATAAAAACAAAGGATGCAGCTTCAAAGGAAGTGTGCAATGGACACCGGGCTGGCCTCAGGATCTGCCAAGGGCTTTCGGCTGGGACGCCCTGCACCCCTCCCCATGCCATGGGGAGGTGTCCCACCTCCGCTCTGGACTGAGCTGTGACTCCGCTTCCAGGACCCTTCCAGGAGGTAAGAGGTCGGGGTGAGTGGAAGAGCCCTGTAACGAGGGCTGAAAGAGGAGGGTGATGAGAAAGGTGAATTCTGCTTCTGGAAGGCACACAGAGGCCAGGCAGTCCTTCTCAGCCTGAAACAGAACAGAGGCCTTCAAGGAGACTGAGTTTCGTGTTCCCCCGAGCACGGCTGCAGTGTGGCTTAGTCGGTCTCTTGACTGACAGGGAAACAGTATTTTTCATCACGTGATTTCAACAAGAAAATATCATGGGAAGCACCTGAGTTGCAAACATGTTAAAATAGACCTCATTTTCTCAGAACAGCTTTGGCTCAACAGCAAAACCGGGCAGAGGGTACAGAATCCCCAGAGAACCCCCCGCCCTTCCCCAACCAGGCACGACTTATGCCACTGTCAACACCCTGCTGTTAAAATTTTTTGGAATGTGGACTCATAAGCCTGGGTGAACTGTGGCAGCTTTTGATTTTAACTTTGTTTTTAAAAATTAGTCACAGACAAGCTTCCTTTCATGGTCCAACGAGATGCCAAATTGGCTCACAAGAGCCTGAAGAGTGTGTGTGTGTAGGCTGCCTTTGGTCTTGTTTTAATAAAAAATTACTGCAAACAATTAGAAGGAGATGTATTGATTTCAGTAGAACACAATGGGCAAGGTTCATTGTGATCACCCCCCTTCCCTCCCCACCACTTGGCCTCACCCCTGCCCCACTCTTGCCATTCATGAATGGCTGAGGCACTGGACCCTGTGCTTTGGAAGGGGGTTGGGGGACATGGGATAGAGTGAGGGAAATACTATCTTTTCTATAGCCGAAGATCCCACCACCCATCTTAGCAGGCAGGACTTTTAACTTCCTGGCCCGGGGTGGCATTCACTTCTGAGGCTCTGCTGGGAGTTGTTTTTCTGGTTCTGCTCTGGATTTGCAAGTTTTCTTTCCAGTGCTCTTCTGCAGTCCATGACCCACATTTGGGAGCAGCTGGACGGCCTGAGGCTGTGGGCTGAGGCAGGACGAAACCCAGATGGAGACAAACCTGGCAGTCACGTTTTGAAGTCGTCTGTGCTGTCTCCCAGCGTTTCCTTGCGTAACGGCAAAGAGGCCTAAGAAGAGCAGTGACTAGGAAAAAGCCATTAAGTTTTCAGCTGTGTTTACAAACCGGGAACATGAGGTGGATGGAAACCCAGCGCTTCCTTTTGATTTAAATACAGATTTATAGGAAGATACTGAAAGCTTGACCCCCGCTGAGAAATGGGATGTGAGTGGATTAAATGAACTGGGTTTTTTGTTTTTTTTTTTTTTGGTTTTTTTTTTTGCTTCTTCCTCCCCTGCCTGTTGTTTCTCTTATGGGATGCTGAGGGATCTGTAGTCTGCACACAGCTCAACCACTGGGGGAGAGAAGTTGGTAGAAAAAGCAGCGGTTTGGGGGTCAGCACAAGTTTGATAGCTCTCACCCCGCTGACATTTTATTGAGGGCTTCCGGCTGTGTTGACAAGGCACCAGGAGAGATGATGGCATCCACCCAGGGAGTGGTGGACAAGGCTGAGCACAGAGGACTCTGTGTGGGGCCGTCTGAGGGACATCTGTTGGGGAGCTTCCAGAGGTGTACCATGTGCTGTTTACAGGCACCCCATGAAATGAGTGTTGGGTGGGTGGCTTGTAATGTTGTGCGAGTTGAGGGTGGATGACATCATGGTCTGACAAGTGTTTTGATTGGTTTAGCCCATCGCCTCACAGGCAAGTATTTTTCCCTCATGATGCAAGCTCTGAATATCTACTTTCTTAGCAACTTTAAATTACACAGTACTGTGTAGTAAGCTAAAGTCACCGACCTGGACTCGCTTTCCTCAGAATTTTCTTTTTTCTTTTTCTTTTTCTTGAGACTAGGTCTCCCTATGTTGCCCAGGGAACCGCAGACTCACATTGCTCAGGGTATCCAGTGACCCCCCAGCCTCAGCCTCCCAGGTAGCTGGGATTACAGGCATGCGCCACCATGCCTAACTTTTTTTTTTTTTTTTTATGAGACTATGTCTTGCTATGTTGCCCCGAGCGGGTCTTGAAACCGCGGGCTCAAGCAATTCCTAGTCTCAGCCTCCCTTTATAGGCTGGGATTAAAGGCATGTGCTACAAGCCCCATTCCTCAGAATTTTCTTGGTTACTCGAAGTCTGTACCTTTGCTCCACCTTTATCCTCAGGTGACTTCATTGTGAGAAGACACTTAGGAGAGATAAAAAAATGTCCTAAAAATTCCTATAGTATAAAGCCACATCTTTAGGCTCAATTCAAGGCTCAGTGTGGATTTGCATGACGAAATTCACACTTCAGCTTTTCAGGCACCTGCTTTTGCAGAACTGAAAGTCTTTGTAGGTTTTGAGGGGGCTGGGTGGGTGCCAGGTGGTAGTTTACTTCATGTCACAAGGGGAAAGAGAAGAACCCATTCCCTTCCCTGTCCCTGCTATCCCCTCTACCCCCACCCCCACCCCCAACCCTCCAGACCTGGAGCTTGAGGTTTTGACAGTGTTTTTCTTTTCTTTTTTTTTCTTTCTTTTTTTTTTTGGCCCATTTTTTGCTATTTTTGCCCATGGAACCTCAGGCTCACGTTGCCCGGGGTACCACAGACTCAAGCAATCCCCAACTTCAGCTTCCCTGGTAGCTGGGATTACAGGCACATGCCACCACACCCAGCTATCTCCAGTCCCAGCCACACTCCATAGGTTGGCACTTACAGGCCAGCACCACCATGCCTGGCTTTGACATTGTTTTTCTAATATAAATAGCATTCCTGCTGATTCTCAGGCATCTACTAGCATAGGGAGAGAGAAGGACCGGTAAGGATGGAGAAGGATGCTTGGGTGCTTCAGCCCGCTTCAGGGAACTGCCCAAAGGGCTCTCATTGCCTGTGGCCCTGCCTGTACCCCGCACCTTCCCAGCAGAGCAGTTCTGTTGATAACTGCAGCAAGAGGCATCTAAAGCACTGGCTCTCCTGGCCATGGCCTGGGCTGTGTTCAGCCTTCTGCCTTTCCAAGCGACTGATGTAAGTAGAGTTTAATGAGCTGTGGTCAGTCTTCAGCCTTTCCAAGTGACTGATGTAAGTGGAGTTTAGTGCGAGAGCCTCCCCGAGTCTGCTTTCCTGGGAAACAGGGTTCATACTTCCTCCTCTTATCGGAGCCCCCCCGAATTCTCTCAGATAGAGGTGTCTTGGAGATTCTGGAATGGAATGGACCCCCTTCCAGGGACCTTGTTATGATTCTGGCAATTTCATTTGGACTTTGGGTGAGAACTGCTAGAAACCTGTTTCCAAATCTCCATCCTCTAGAAGTTATTTTAAAACACAACAGGAATTATTTTTAGACAATTAAAATCATTGCTCATCATCCTTGCTTGAATGCCAAAGGAGAAAATCCGTAGCTAGAGGGGCTGACAAGTCTAGACAAGTTCTTCTCAGTGGTGCTGTAGTATCTTCTGGAGCTGGCAATTCTGGAAATGGCTTTGCTCTTCATCTTTGGTTTTGCATGAAATGTAGACATCCTTTGTGAAGAAGTTTGCTCTTTGGTATTTTCCAACCAAAAGAAAAATACCCTGGTAGGTAGATTTTTTTTTTTTTTTTGCATTGTTCTCTTGAGGAGCTATTAACTGAGCCAAATCTGTCTCTAGACAAAGAGATAAAACCAAACCAGAAACAAATGTTTCAAGATTGTAAGCCTATTTGTCCCTTGGAAATCTGCCATAGAGTATATCCTTCAAGAAGTCCTGAACGAGGCTCTCTAGGACTCACAAGTGCTTCAACTCTGCCAGGCAGGCCCAGAACTTTCCCCCTTTTCATCCTGTCCAGGAAGACCTTTGTTCTCAAGACCATTGCCTCATGACGATAACATGACTGTTGTGCCTGCGTCGTAGCATCTGCCTCCCAGGCAGGAAGAACGTGGAGGACAAAGCAGGGATAGTGCCTGTAGCACAAGCATCAAGCACTTGCTTTGCGGTGCTTAGCGGAATTCGTCTTAGATTTCACTGGTCTCCCCAGTGCTGCAGGAGAAGTCAGCCAGGTGATACTTGCTGCTGCAACAAATTTGGCGAGCAGGATAGAAGAGGAGAAAGAAGGGTGGGATGGATACTCAGTGGTCAAGCAGCCATATCTTCCACCCCCCAAAATACCATTTCCAGGGCCGGGTGCAGTGGCGCGTGCCTTTAATCCCAGCCTAGGAAGGGAGACAGAGACTAGGAATTGCTTGAGTCCACGGGTTCGAGACTCGCTCGGGGCAACATAGCGAGACCTAGTCTCAAAAAAAAAAAAAAAAAGCTGGGCATGGTGGTGCGCGCCTGTAATCCCAGCTGCCTGGGAGGCTGAGGCTGGGGATCACCCGAGTCTGTGGGACCCCGGGCAACATGAGTCTGCGGTTCCCTGGGCAACATAGCGAGACTTAGTCTCCAAAAAAAAAAGTATTTCCCCCAACGTATAGGACAGCTGGACTTTGGGGTGTCTGAGCACACCCCCACCAGGTACTTGCTTGATTTCCTTCTACTCCTCCTCAGGGCAGAGCCCGGGTCGCACTTCCCGCTCTGGGCTGGGCTGCTAAGGCCGGTGAAGTGTACACTGTGCTGGGAGTGTGAGCCGGCTTTCATGGCGAGGAGCGCGGCGGTGACGCCTATGTCTGGGCAGTGCATGCCTGGGAATCAAAAGGTCTGATTATGCTTTCTCAGGAAGAGCTGCCGGCCAAGGAGAATGGCGGGGCGGCCCCCGAGGGCCGAGCCTGGAATCCAGCCTCCTGGAGCGATCTCAAGAGCCGTGCAAGGCGCAGCCCTGCTCTGCAGGGGCGAAAGCCCAGCAGGGCCCCCGGAAGCGTGTGTGAGAGACCAAGCCCGGTTTGCAGGCCCGCAAGAAGCGGGTGAGGGTGGCTGGCAGGAGCGGCCTGGAAGAGCGAGTCCTGTCGAGGTCTGTTATTCGGTGGAGAGCAACGGGCTGTAAAAACACTGCGTTGAGACTGAGCAGCTTTGTCTGGTTGGAACCCCTCACCATAGCCTGCAGCCCTGTGTGTTTGCTTTATTTGTATTTTATTCATCTATCTATCTGTCTGTCTGTCTATTTATAGAGACTAGATCTTGCTATTTTGCCCCGGGAACCACAGACTCACGTTGCCCGGGTTACCCTGGACTCAAGCAATCCCCAGCCTCAGCCTCCCAGGTGGCTGGGATTATTACAGGCACGCATCACCATGCCCAGCTATTTTTTGAGACAAGGTGTCGCTATTTTTTGAGACCAGGTTGCCCCAGGTAGGTCTCGAGCCCACAGACTCAAGCGATTCCCAGTCTCAGCCTCCTGTTCTAGGCTGGGATTAAAGCTCCAGGCCAATGGTTGACTGTGTTTGTGGACCCGTGCTATGTGCAGAGGGAGTTGCAAACCAGCCACACGTGCGGGGTGCGTCTCCTAGATCTCTAGCTCTGTGTCTTGGCGTTCCCTTTGCGTTCTCAGTGTCAGTCCTCTTCTTCCCACATCTCCAGTACTGTCTGGCAGCCCCAATCTTGCTTTATCTGGTTGAGATTGCTTCTTGGGGGACCCCACCTGTGTCCTCAGTACTGGGCCCCTCTGCATGATGGTGTTCAGAGGACCTTTTCCAGCCATGCCTCTCGTTGCCTGGTGGTGGAGGAGGCAACACAAGCCAGTGTACTGTGTAGCTCTAAGAGCATCTGACTTACCAGTCAGTTCAGCTGCTAGAACCAAATAACTTGGGCTGAATGGTTCCAACAGTAGACATTTACTTCTGTCAGTCTGGAGCCTGGGGGTTCCAGAGATGGTCACACAAAATTGTGCTACTGGTGAGGCCGCTCTTCCTGGCTGGTGAACATCCACCTGCTTGTCTCACATATGTAGAGAACGATTTCTCTTCTCCTTTCTTCTCGTAAGGGCACTAATCCCAGCACGAGGCACCCACCCTCATGGTCTCGTCTGACCCCATTTACTTCTGGAGGGTCTATCTCCGAACACCATAGTTTTGGGGGGTAGGGTGTTCATATGTATTTTGGGGTGACAAAATTATCCAGTGCTGGGATTTCACGAGTCTCCCAAGTGACAGGTAGAAGAAACCCTCAAGAATGGAAAACATCTAGAGTGGTGGTTCTCAGTTGGGTCTGTGCACTCAAGCTGGCCTGGGAACCTGTAATACATTCCAAGCATGTTGGGTGTAGTCCCCACATACATCTCTTACCACATATTCAAAAAGTATTCATTCCTCCACCCCCTACCCCCCAAATGTTAAGACTAGCATCCTGGAGATTTTACCTTTAAAGTGGAGGCCAAGAGTGATACTGTCTGGTCACAAAATGTCTACCATGCACATTCTGTGTGCAGGAACTAGAACCTCCTAGAACATTCCAGAGAAGCCGCTGTCTCCTGCTGCTGTGTGTCACCCTAATCCTGATAGGTGCACTTAACTACCTGCCAACTAAAGCGAGTCCTGTTTGTGCTCTAAACCTAGCTAGCCTCTGTCTTCCCTTTCCTGGGAGAATGCGTAAAAGAGGGTTGGCTCATTAAAGACCTTTCATAGTTTTCTCCAGCTGCTGACTCAAAGTAGACCGAAGCTGAACAGTCTTTACTGACCATAATGGAGACTCCAGCCCATTGACTTCTCCCTGCCCCCCAGTGCTAACTGGTCACTTGCCTTTTTTTAATCTTTCTCTACACGTTGGTCCTTCCGCATTGCAAATGCTTTTCTACCTCCATTTAGAGCTGTGTTTGACCACACATGTTTCCTTTACACCATTTAAATCATTCTCTAAACCTGGTAAACATAAGTCAGTGTTAAAGGCACAGAGCCTCCTGGAATCTGTACCCCATCTAGGACTTGCTCCCCCGCCCCCCCAACTGTGGCCCCTGCCTCTCCCTCCCCCACCCTGTTTCCTCCCAGTCCTTCCTTTCCACCTTCCTGTGTCCTTTGCTCTCCTTTCCCCACAGCAGCCTTTGATGTCTTCTCTGTGCACTAACTCCGCCTGTGTCTAGAGCTTGTCTCAGCCCTGAAGATGTGAGAACCTGGACTCTTGGTTTAGAATCTGTTCTTAGATGCTCCGATTTCACTTCCTGGAGCATACTTTCCCCAAATGATGACAGCATTTTGAAGGCTATGACTTGCAGAGGGCTTATGGGGGTGGGGGTAGAACTTTGTAGAATTGACATTCCAGAGGCATAGAGTGCTGGGAGGGGTTATATTAAGGAGTACTTGGGAGTAGTCAGAATGCAACTGGTTGCTTTTTAAGATCCTGGGCTTTTTTTGGCTTTTTTTTTTGTTTTTTGAGACTAGGTCTCACTGGGTTTCCCGGGTAGTCCCAGACTCAAGCGGTCTCCAGTCTCGGCCTCCCAGGTACCTGGGATTACAGGTCACACCACCACGCCCGGCTATTTTTTGAGACTAGGTCTCACTATGTTGCCTGGGGTAGTCTTGAACCTGTGGACTCAAGCGATTCCTAATCTTGGCCTCCCAAGGCTGCGATTAAAGACATGAGCCACGGTGCTCGGACTGATCCTGGGTTTTTATTGGTGAATGGTTCATGACTATTTACCCCTTTTGCCATGTTTTTCCCCCCCTCTCCATTCATTTGAAATGCTGAGGACCTCTGGGCCCCAAGTAGGCAGTTTATGGAATCTGGGTCAAGGTTTGTTCCTCCAGGGTATTTGCAAGACTGGCATTAGCCCTGGGCACGAATAACTCCCAGCCCCTTCCTCCAGCTGTGTGTCCAGGCCCTGGGTGGGGGAGGGGAGTTGAGGTGTGGGCACATCCCACAGTCTGCGACCTTTAGAGCCTCTGATCATCGCCCAGCTGGCTCACCAAGAGTTGCTTCAGGCCTGAGAATGCCCAGCAACCCTTCTGTGATCTTCCCTCACCGCCTGGAGCAATGAATAGTTCTTGGTCTTGACTTACTATAATAATCCAAGTGTCTAAAAAGCCTTTCTGCCTTCCGTTCAGGTTATGGGATTCTGAGCTGATTGGTTCGGCTGTGACATGTGGGTAGCCTGTCACTTTACCTGCTGAGAGGGGATGCTTAGGATAAACAGCTGAACTCCCCAGGGAGTCAGAGCCAGCAAGACTCTGGGAAGACTATGAATATTGATGGAAGACACTTTAGGACATAAAAACTTCAAAAGTCATTCTCAGACTAGAAGGCGCTGGGAATTTCCCCATGTAGACTCTGAAGAGGTGAAGGATATTAACATGACACAAAGGAAGTTTCCCCAAACTCCACAAGGCCCCCACCACTGGCTACCTGTTCCCCCCAAGTCACACAAACAGCGCTCCACCCTTCCATGACTCTGCTCAATCAAAATTAAGGGCTGGGGGAGCCCTTTAATAAGCATGAGAGATGTCTTAAAAACATGGACACCTATGTTACCCAGTAGATAAAAAAAGCTTTTTTGCCCCACCTTTGAGCTTGGCCAGCCCCCAAACGGTCTACCTTCCAATCTTTCTTTCTCTTCTTTCATTTCCCTTTTCTTAAATAAACTTGCCTCTGTCACCCACTCACCCCACGTGTGTGTCTTTTTTCTTTTTCTTTTCTTTTTTTGAGGCTATATCTCATTATGTTGCATGGGGTACCCCGGACTTGAGCGATCCCCAGCCTCAGCCTCTCAGGTAGCTGGAATTACAGGCGCGTACCACCACACCCAGCTATTTCTTGAGACAAGGTCTCGCTATGTTGCCCCGGGTGGGTCTCGAACCCTCAGACTCAAGTGATTCCCAGTCTCAGCCTCCCTTCCTAGGCTGGGATTAAAGCCGCACACCACCGCAGCCGGGTTTCACCCCATGCGTGCGTGTCTTTGGAGCACTTTCTACGTCTTCAGGTGACAAGAACCTGCTAAGGAGAATTGTGGGGCATCGTCCTGCACCCCTTTCCTGCATCACAGTTTACCCTGGATTCTAACATGAGATGAGAACTGCTGGCTGGAAACCCGTGTCACCTGGACCTTCATCACGGGCAGAGCACCTCAGACCCTGTGCCAGGCTTTCCTGGATGCTAATCTGGAGGTCAACAGTCCCCCAGTCATACTGCCTGACAATTGAATTCCTTGCTCCCTCCCTGGCTCACCCCTTCTCTGCCCTTTGGAAGCCAGAGTATGTTTTGGCCCCTGGGATGTTTGGATCTGAGCAGCCATCTTAGAAGTTAGAATCCTGGGAGGCTGGTTGCACCTGTACTTTCGGCAATCCCAGCCTGGGGACCTGGCCTCATGCTTAACTAGTCAACCTGGCAGCCGTGTCTGAACCTGGAGGTGGAGTAGGAAACTCAGGCTGAAAACAAAGGTTGCATGAACGTTAATAAATAAAATATGCAGAGCTGGGGAGAATAGATCAGAGCTGACAGGTATGAGGCGACTGGGTTCTTTCCTCACTCGCACCCTAGTCCCTCTCCCCACAGCACCTGCTTGGTAACAGGCTCGCAGGTGCCTGAGGTTGTGGCTCAGACTCCATCCCCCCAACACAGCAGCACCGCGAACCCCGTCCTCGTGTGCCTCATCGGCAGGATTGTTTTTCCTCATCTGTGTGATGAACGGATATTGAACGAAATAACATTATTTTGATTTTGGGTGACAAAACAGGCAAAATGGGGTGCTGAACACAACTTAACAAAGGGGAACAGCTGGCCCTTGAAAGCTAGCCACATATCAAGTTCTTTCCAGCCTGTGCATGCAGTAGCAAGACCACATAAACCTTAAAAGGAGGCAAACCGGATTTACTTATTAAAAGGGCAAAACATACAAAAGTCACTGGAAAGTACAAGGAACCCCTTTGGTCATTTTACTCACTAGTCCAGTCTCTAGTCCAAGAGCACGTGGCTGCTGCAGCCGTGTGCATCCACAAAATAGTGGCTGTCCCACCTCACTCCAGATGAAGCCAAGATGGCGCCACCACTCCTTCAGAGACACAGCTCCACTCCAAGCCAGAAGAAGCCAAGATAGCATCGTTGATCTTTCTTCAAAGGCCGGAGATTCAAATCCAATGAGGGAAACCAGGATGGCATTGTCAGTTCTTCTCCAAAAGGCACAGCTCTGGCATTCTTTCAGCTCCAGCTCCAAAGTGGCCTGAAAACCAGCAAGACTCACTCGATACAGCAACATAGCAAATTCTCTTTAGGTTTCCAGACAATTTCTAAGCTTCGCAGTTTCAAAGTTAAACCAAGTTCTCAAGCACCAGATCTTCAAGTCTGCTTACACTAGTCACAAGTTTCTCCAACATGCTTTCCAGGGCTCCTTGCTGGCCCGGGCTGAGAGGAAGCCATTAGTGTGGGTCCCTTCTCTGCTCAGGGATATGGCTGAGGTCACCCTGGGGCCTCCCAGCCTCCCTCCTCCTATGCTCTCTGCACCTCGTCTACCTTTTCTCTCTCCCCTTCATGTGTTTTTATCCCAGTCTCCTCCCCCATCTCCTAATACCAATCCTATCACAAGGAGACTTGGCTTCCCTTCTCCAAGTTGCCACCCACCAGGGCAACAGTGGCTGCCATTCTAATGCAGCACCACTAGTGCTGGGGGCCACAGCCCCCGAATTTCACCACAGCCCCCCTAACAATTTGAGGACTTGTTTTCATTACCCAGAGTTTTGCTTCCTCAGTTTCCCCAGTCTCTTGAAGATGGTATTCAGCAGGGATTATTTCTGGAGCTGCGCTCCGTCCAGTGCTGCAAGGGACGAGGGCTGGAGGAATTACAAACCTGTGGGGACACAGGCCTCACCCTGCCTATTGTCATCCCTCTGCCCTAACTTGAATGAGCCTCTTTTCCTTTTATCCCTCATTGTTGGTCACGATAACCATGATTGGGATATTCAGCTCCCACTTCTTCCTCAGTGTCCGTGCCTCACTGGTGTCCAACTGCCATGTTGTGACTTGTGGTTTTTTTTTTTTTTTTTTTGAGATTAGGTCTCACTATGTTGCCCAGGGAACCGCAGACTCATGTTGCCTGGGGTACCCCGGACTCAAGTGATCCCCAGCCTCAGCCTCCCAGGTAGCTGGGATTACAGGCATGCGCCACCATGCCCAGACTAGATCTCTCTATGTTGCCCTGGGCAGGTCTCGAACCCACAGACTCAAGTGATTCCTAACCTCAGCCTCTCTTCCTAGGCTGGGATTAAAGGCGTACGCCACCATACCCGGCTTATGTTGTGATTTGTAAGGAGTATGTATATTTGGTAGCTCAGACGACTGCAGCCTTTTTCTCACTTATTTGGGCTTTCTCTATCTTGGAGTCTCACAGTTCCTAGATCTTGGAATTTCTTGAGTCTTTAGAACCTGGGGGCGCCTTTTGCTACATTATTTGTTCTCCAGCTCTGGGACCGCTTCAGAGCACTGAAAGTTTAAATGGGTGTCTTGCTATTCTCCATGGGTCTGTGTTAAGTTTTGGAGCAGGTTGGGGGCTGGAGGATGAACGTGAATAGACCCTGGTTTCCTGGGAGGGGGAAGGACTGATAGAGGTAGAGTTCAGTTGTTGGTGATTGATACTTTTTCAAACATGCCTAAGAAGTCCCATAAAAAAGTCCCTGAAGGGGAGGCCAGGCATGGTGGCGCATGCCTGTAAACGGCAGCCTAGGAAGCCACGGCCAGGGTCAGGGATTGCAGTTGGAGTCCTGCCTGGGGCACAAAGTGAGACCTAGTTCCAAAAAATATATAACTGGACGTGGTGGTGCGTGCCTGTAATCCCAGCTACCTGGGAAGCTGAGGCTGGGGATTGCTTGAGTCTGGTACCCCGGGCAACATGAGCCTGTGGTTCCATGGGCAAAAATAGCAAGACGTAGTCTCAAAAAAAAAAAAAAAAATCCCTGAAGGGAAGGGGACTTGGAAAGCCACCAGACTGGGGAACCGGAGAGCTACCATGTAGGCCTTGCGGGACCCCCAGTTCCAGGAGGAGAGGAACCACTTTGTTCCGAGATCTCACCCTTTGTTTCTCTTCCTCTGGTTGTTAATTCAGATCCTGCCATATCCTTGTAGGGAATTAGCTATCTAGTGAGCAAGTGGGTTTCCAGAGTTCCTTGTGCTATTCCAGCAGGCGAATTGAACCTGAGGAACAGCTTGTGGGGACCTCTGGCTGACCTCAGAAGTGCAGATTCTTTTTTTTTTACATTTTTACATTTTTAATTTTTTTTTGATTGCACACACACACACACACACACACACACACATTTTACATCGTTGTATACCCCGAAGTTCTCCCACCACCTTGTCACCCATGAACCATCATCTTAAACTTTTGTGCCCATCACTCCCCCAATTTTACCCGCGCTCACCCTCCCTTGCTCTATGCTTCAGATCTGCTGACAATTTGTAGTTTTAAGTTTTACTTGTCCTGTTGTTTCTTTTTTCTTTATATAATTTTTTTAATTGATTGCATATGTATAGATACATACGTATGCATATATATATATATATATATTACATCATTGTCTAACCCAAGGTTCTTTACCTTATCCCCCATGGATCATCTTATTCTCTTTAGCCCATCCCCACCCTGATTTTGCCCTCTTCCCCTCTCTTGCTCTATGAGAATCGCAGATTATTGATAGGCACCTGATCTTGAAGGGGGTTCAGCGGACCCCCAGGCTATCTGTCAGTGCATCAAAAGGATGACCCTGGTGGTCTCTGGGGCTTGTAATGAATGGTCCTGCAGTGAAGGGTGGCCTTAGACCCTTATCTGTGCCACCTGGCATCACTGCTGGGCAGAGGGTGCCAGGATTGAGTCCAGGTATCAGCAAGGTGTTGGGTCCAGGGATGCAACAACCAGCTGACATTCTCCCCACTCCCCATTACAGTTGACTCTTGGGCCAGCATGGGCTTGAACTGCGGGGCTCCCTCACCCCAGATATTCTTGTCCATAGGTGATGTAAGCTTACAGGAGCCTGAAACACAGTCCTACATTGTTAGTATAATTTTCCTTGATTCTTTTCTTAATACTCCTTTTTCCACTTTCCTTTATTAAGAATAAGGTATAGATATGACTTGCAAATTGGGCGCTTGTTGACAGTTTCTTTGATCCATAAGTCTTTCAATCAACAGCAAGCTATTATGAGTTCAGTTCTGACTACTACACTGCTGGTGAGAATGTAAACTAGTCCAACCACTATGGAAAGCTGTGTGGAGGACCCTCAAGTTAATGAAAATGGAACTACTATTTGACCCAGCAATTGCTCTCTTGGGAACTTACTCAAAAGAGACCTCAATGTGGGTACAAAAGGACACCTGTGCTCGGATGTTTACCGCAGCACAATTTATAATTGCAAGGTCATGGAAGCAACCTAAATGCCCCCAAACAGATGACTGGATGAAAAAGATGTGGTACATATACACAATGAAATATTACTCACCAATTAAAAATGACAAATTCAACGAATTTATAACAACATGGAAGTACTTAGAAGAAATCATATTAGCAGAAACAAGTCATAAAGAAAAAGACAGAAACCAAATGGTTTCACTAATACATGGGATATAGTGAAAAAATAAACAAAAGACTTGAAGAAAAGTCAAAGTCAAACAAGCTAAGCACCAAACTGAAGTACACAACTTTGAACAGGAGGGAAAAGGTGGGGGGAAGGGAGAGGAGGATAAACCCCTGGGATTACAATGTTGTGAAATTTATATATAAGTAAATTAAAAATTAAAAAAAAACACAACAACAACAACAGAAAAAAAGAGTTCAGTTCTGGCAGAGTCAAAGTTATAGGAGCCGGGTGTGGTGGCATGCGCCTGTAACCCAAGCGCTGGGAGGCAAGAGGCCAGGGATTGCTTGAGTTTGCGGGTTCGAGACTACCCCGGGCAACATAGCAAGACTTGGTTTCAAAAAAAGCAGCTGGGTGTGGTGGTAGGCGCCTGTAATCCCAGCTACCTGGGAAGCTGAGGCTGGGGATCGCTTGAGTCCGCGGCATTGGGACTACCCCAGGCAACATAGCTAGACCTTGTCTCAAAAAAAAAAAAAAAGTTTTAGGAGATTTTTGACTACATGGGGTGGACACCTCTCCCACCTGCCGTGTTCAAGGGGTAGTGGTATTTGAGAGCGGTGGTCTGATGTGCAGCTCCCACAGCAGCCGAGCTGACACCTGCCTTCAGTTACCTTGAGCTCTGACGTCAGCGGAGCTGACCGGGAGATGGTGGCAAGGCAGGGACTGGACAAGGAGGCCTCGGGACCTGTTTGGAGGAAGCAGCGGCCACTTAGCTTAACAGGTTGTGCCAGGTAGGAATGTGGACCCAGTGTTAGGAGGTGATCTGAATTTAGCAGCAGCCAGAAATACAGATTTCTGTGTAAATCTCTTTTTCAAGAGTTGTCCCGCCTCTCCCCTCATCTTGCCCCACTGGTACGTTTTATTTATTTATTTATTTTGAGACTAGGTGTCACTATTTTTGCTGTGGAACCGCAGGCCCACGTTGCCCAGGGTACCACGAACTCAAGCAATCCCCAACCTCAGCTTCCCAGGTAGCTGGGATTACAGGTGCGTGCCACCACGCCCAGGTATTTTTTTGGGACTAGGTCTTGCTACTTGCCCCCAGTGGGACTTGAACCGCGATCCCTGGCCCTGGTCATGGCTTCCTAGGCTGCCACCTATATGTGCCACCATGCCCGGCCGGGACCAAGTCTTGATGGAGGGAACTGCTGCCTCTGCTCTGTGGGGAAAGAATGTGGGGTGAGCAGGGTTCAGCCCAGGCCTGCTGGTTGCACGGCCATTGTATGGCAGACAGAGACCCCAGAAGGCCCAGGCAGAAAGTAGCTGACGCAAACTCCTTGCTGCTAAAGGAATTCTGCGTGCCATTAGCGATAGAGAAAAGAGCTGCTGGCTGTGTTATAGCAACATCTGGTTCTCACATCTGGGGCAGAGTCTCGGGGCTGCAGAAACCATTGGGGGTCCCTTGGCCCAGCCTCCCATTCGTGTCCTTCCCAGTGGCCTGAGCTGAGTCGCAGTTGTTTTCGTGCAGCTGGAAGGGATGAGTGTCAGGTCACCGTTCTGAGTGGAATCACATTGAATCCCAGCAAATGGAAATCATTTAAAACGGTTTTCCTAAGAGGAAAATGGAAGGTCTTCTGGGCAAGGCTCCGTTGTCTCTCTTCCCTGTTACTTTAAAATGGGGGGACGGGGCCCCCAGTGTTGTCGAGAGCCTCAGGAAGAGGCTTGTATGGTACTTGTGTTTTGCTTTGAGGCCTGGATCCCGGCTATCCCAGAAGTGAGCAGAAGAAAGTCTCTCCAAGTTCCCAGCTCTCAGCCTCTCCCTTGCCAGAAGCAAAGGCCCTTCTGTCCTGCCTGCAAGGCTGGGGAATGAGCCACAAAGGCCCTTTAAGGGAGGAGGATGGGGCTGGAGCCCTGCAGATGTGAGGTTACAGTGTGTCAGCCTGGCCCCTGGGAGCGCTTACTGCAGAGGCCATTTGTGGGTTCTGGAAAGAAACACCCTGCTGATTATGAGTAACTCTAACCCCTTCCCCGTGCCTCTCAGCTCAGAGAGTCTGTTCTCATCTGTTCTCCTCTGTAGTTGGAGGTTTGATATGATTCAACTCCTGCCTAGTCCTGTTTGCACAACCAGCGGCCTTGTGGAGTTGGATGTGTAACTGCTTTCCATGTCTACACTGATCAAATACTGGGAAATCTTAGTCTCGAAGTCCGAATTTCAGTGTCTACAGAAACTGCCTTTTATCATCTTTGCAGCGAATAAAACCCATCGAGATACTCGATCTCCTTTGAGTCACACAGCCTGCTTGGAGGGTCCCAGTATTTTCGGGGCTCCATGCTCCATGCTCTTCTCACTCTATAGCTTCATCTCAGGAAAGAATGTGTGTTGTTTCAATGGCCATCTATATGAGGATGGTAATAGATATCTTTAATCTGGGTCTTTCTGTAGGACCTGATTACCCAGCTGCCAGCTTGTCTCCACTGGGCTTTCTCAAAGGTTCTTCAGTGAAATATGTCAAAGAAATTATAATGCTTCTTCCCCCTAAGACCCCCAAACTCCCCCCTCAATACCCTTTCCCCAAACCTCATCTGGTCTGTCACACAGCCTCCTGTGAACCTTTCCTCCTAAATGTCTTGTTTCTACCCACTTTTTTCATCTCATAGGTGCCTCCTAGCACAAATTATCCCCCCTTTTACCTGAATCACTGCAGTAATTGTATTAACTCTCCTTGTGTATATTTCATCCTCTCCTTATCACCCCCAATTTACATCTTCAAAGTGCAAATCCGATTAGGTCACTGTCCCTCTTTTTTTTTTTGAGACTAGGTCTCGCTATTTTTGCCTGTGGAACCTCAGGCTCACGTTGCCCGAGGTACCATGGACTCAAGCAATCCCCCAGCCTCAGCTTCCCAGGTAGCTGGGATAACAGGCATGCGCCACCACCCAGCTATATTTTTTGGGAACTAGGTCTCACTACATTGCCCCAGCAGGACTTGAACTGTGAATTTCACTCAAAGTAAAATTCGAAAGCTTCCTAGGCTGCCGCTTACAGGCATGCGCCACCATGGCTGGCCTCACGGTCCCTCTTTAAACTCCTCAAAGGAAAAAACAATGACAACCCAACTCCTCAAAGGCTTTATACTGCTGACCTCTGTGTGACTCTTCCTGGCAATTTGTGCTCCAGTGGTAAAGTGCCCCATTTTAAGTTTTTAGAACATATTCCTGCCACAGGCCCCTTGCACATGCCATCTCCATGGTCTGCAACACTCTTCCTCTCCCCTTTGCCTAGCTGGCTGCTGCTGATCCTTTAGCTCAAGGATCAGAAAATTCCCTGTTAGAAAATTAGATTCCTTTCTTTCAGAGTGATTGGAGCACTTTATATTTCATGTTCATTAATTTCATTGGATAGATACGTCTCTGCCACTAGTGTAGGTTCCAATAGAGGGACAGTTTGCTTTTCATCAATGTTGTACCCCACAATCAACAACTCCTGAAATATTTGTTCCAAGAGCTAATAACCCAGAGAGGGAGGTAGGACAAGTCTTTTCCTGCACAAACATCTTTTAACACATGGAGATTGGTTTTTAGAAAAGTCGTATGTTTTGCATTATTGCTTTTCTTTCAGTTTTTAAAATGCAGATAGTCCTGCCTCCGATCAGTTTCTTTTCCATCATTTCTCATCCTCAGCTCATTCCAGCTTTGTTCCAGCAGAGTCAACACTGAACAATCGCTGGTTTGAGCAGGTTCCTCAGCCTAGACAGTGCAGCTCAGAGGCTGTTTCTAGGTTGCTTGAAGTTTCATGAAAACTTGCTTCACTACCTATTGGGGAATATGGATAGGAAAGTATCACAAGTGAGCTCTTGTGGATAATCAATTAGACAATGAAAGTAGATTTTTTTTTAGAGATTAGGTCTCGCTGTGTTGCCCAGGGTAGTCCCAAACCCGTGAACTCAAGTGATCCCCAGCCTCAGCCTCCCAGTGATGGGTTTACAGGGGCATGCCACCACTCCTGGCTGAAAGTAGGTTTTTTGTTTGTTTGTTTTGAGACTAGATCTTGGCTATTTTTGCCCGTGGAACTGCTGCAGGCTCACGTTGTCTGGGGTACCACAGACTCAAGCAATCCTCAGGCTCAGCTTCCCAGGTAGTTGGGAATACAGGCGTGTGCCACTATGCCCAGCTATTCTTTGGGAACTAGCTCTTGCTACGGCCCCCAGTGGCACTCGGAACCGCATCCCTGACCCGGGCCATGGCTTCCTAGGCTGCCATCTACAGGCACACGCTACCATGCCCGGCCTTGAAAGCAGGTTTTTATTGGGTTGTGGGTTTGTAGGAGAAGCTCAGACTGACTGTCACCCTCTTGCCCTCCTCATGGCATCAGAAAACCATCCCTTGAGCCCCCACTTTAGGTACTGAACTGGGGTGTCTTAGGGGTAGATTTACTTTGCCTTCTTTTTCAGTACAGCCAGCATGAAAACAGCCTGTAGCAAGCATGCCAGAGGCCAGGAAAAGATGGCTCATAACTGGGATGGGAACCTTAGGAGTGAAGCTGGCTGTCCAGTGAGGCCCGCATCCTGTGTATGCCCAGTCCACCGCATGGCCTCAGGGCGCACTGGCCAGCTCTGGATTGTGTGCTGCAGCTACCTGGACATCTTGCGAAGTTTCTCGAACGTGTGCGACTCAAATTCTGGTTCTAAGCGAGCCACGTTAGGCTCTGTGTAGACTTGATTCTCCTGTGTCTCTCAGGATTCCCACTGATTCGATTCAGAGACTGGCTTCCCACTGATTGATGTTGGAAGCCGCCCATGCTAGAAGCTTTCTAAGAAAGAGAGATTCTTACCTCACACTGAGGCACAGTTACACAGGCGGGGCCGTCGAGGTGGCTGTGCAGGCAGAACGTGCTTCTGTGAGCAGGGAGAGAGGAGAGGAGACTCTGCTCAGAAAACAAGGCTCATGCTGTTGCTTCCAGACATTCTTTCTCGCTGGACGGTACAAAGTGGTGTTTGAGGCCGCAGGCCCCACGCCCACACTCCAGCCTGTGGAATGTGCGCTGTCTGGGCTCCATCCCAACATCAAGGCTGTTACTTTGGGGGGTGGAGGGGGCGGGGAGAAGCCAGCTCTCCAGTTCCTTGGCCTCAGTTTTTCGGGCCCAAAGGGAACTGTTTTGACCTGGGGCTCTCCACCAAGCCCTCCACCCAGCTGCAGGGATTGTACTGCACACGGGAAAAGGCCTGTTTTTCTTTCTCACAGTTGCTGTTTCTTCGCTCTAAGTAGCTGACTGTGAGTCTAACTTGTTAAGAGACAGTTTGTAAGAGACCTGGGCTGGGAGCTGGCTGCCAGCTCCCATATATGTGTGGGCACATGTCCTCTGTCTCAGCGCACGACTTCGCGTTTTTGTTTTCTTTTAAAAAAATTTTTTTAGAGACTAGGTCTCGCTACGTTGCCCAGGGTAGTCCCAGACCTGCACAGTCAAGTGGTCCCCAGCCTCAGCCTCCCAAAGCTAGGATTACAGGCGCACACCACCACGCTCAGCTATTTTTAGAGACTAGGTCTCGCTATGTTGCCCAGGGTAGTCTCGAACCTGCAGACTCAAGCGATCCCTAGCCTCAGCCTCCCAAGGCTGGGATTAAAGGCACACACCGCAGCACCCAACTCTTTGTGTTTTTTTAATGGAGGGAGAGAGAAAAAGAAAGGTCTAAAACAAAACAACTCATCCTTTGGGATTCCATGTGGGTACTCAAGACAGAGGTTCTGTTTCTTTGTTATTTCTTATCAGTGACAACCTAGTTGTAGCTGCTGCTACTTTTGTGAATTTTCTCGTCATGAACCCCGGAGGCAGCTGCTATTTTTGAGCCTATTTCACAGGTGTGGAAACAGGTTTGAAGAGGGTAGGTCACCTCTCCTACTCATCAGTGACAGATGGTCACCCAGATGGTACCCAGCACAGATAGTAACACAGGCAGACAACCTGAAACCAAAGCTGCCTACCTACAATCCCCACATAATAAAGTCTCAAGCTCAACAGGAGGAAATTACTCAGCAAGTGCAAATGTCCTGTGGTCTAGGGGAATGTCTGCTTCTTAGGTAGGGGATCATTTGTCATTTTTTTCCTCAACATTTTATTTTGAAAATTTTAGGGCCAAGAGAAGGTTCTAAAAATGGTATAACGAAGATGTAGACCTTTCTCTTAGATTTACCAATGGTTACTACTTTATCATTACCACAATCTCTCTGTCTTTCTCTGTGTGTGCGTGTTTTGAAAGTTGAGGCTTACCATTAAATAGTTCAGCAAGTATCTTTGAAGAGCACCTGGATGAAAATCATATCACTGGAAAGTATCTACTGTCGACCTTGTAATATGTCCATGTTTTTGATGTGCCTTCTAGCAGGATTGCTTTTGGATGAACACCCAATGAGAGATCAAACATTGCTTCTATGGTTCGTAAGTTGGCTAGCATGCACAGTCTCTTCCCAGACTAGGGATCATTTGCTTTGGCCTAACTCTGAAGATCAGGGAGCTCGCTCAGTGTTGGATTTAACTGTTCTTTCTGACTTAGCTACTCCACCAAGTCCTTATTTGACTCATGTGATTTCACCAGACCCCAAGTCTTTTTTCTCTTTTCTGCTCTCTCCTTA
This sequence comes from Uropsilus gracilis, assembly GCA_004024945.1. Classification (NCBI taxonomy): domain Eukaryota; kingdom Metazoa; phylum Chordata; class Mammalia; order Eulipotyphla; family Talpidae; genus Uropsilus; species Uropsilus gracilis. The sequence goes on from PVHY01016696.1 coordinate 30,462, forward strand.
CTTCTTTCTTCTCCCTCCTTTCTCTTTTTTTCTCCCTTATTTCCTTTTCCACCCTTCCCCTCCATTTTCCCTTTCCCCTACTCTCTATAGTAGAGGTAAGACTTACTCTGGCTCTGATTCTATGCTTCAGTGAGGACCCTGATAATGTGACAGGTATGAATTGCCGGACTGGATTCATTTATGGATGGGGCAGGGACCAGGGTTCAGGGCAGCTGACCTAACCTTAGGCCTTGTTAGACAGCTTGGTTTGCACAAGACTTAAGAGGATATCAGAGCAGCCTGGGAAGTCTGGTGAGGATGCATCAGCGGGAGGAGGTGGAGATGGAGTAGAAATGCTATCGTGGCATATGGGAAGGACCACTGACTCTAACACCAGCCAGAGTAATGAAAATAGCAAGTTTCTATGAACCAGCTGTAAGCAACTAGGGAAATTGTTTAAGCTGAAGTCTTTCCTTTTTCACCTACACATGGGAAGAGTCTTACTTGTCACGGGGTGTTGGATGGAGGAACAGGAATAACACCTGTTAAAGACTCTGGCATGCAGTCACTGTACAATAAATAGTAGGTGTTAGGTATCTGCCTGGTGTCCCAGCAAATGAATAAAGGGCAATCCGAGTAGCTGGCACTTGTATGGTCATGCCAGTTGCCAACGTCCATGAGGCTGAATCAGGGGGAGAAGGTGCTTTGGGATGGACTGCAGGACAGGCCTCCTGTTTTGGGAGAGAAACTTGTCAGGGAGGTTCCAGTAGGCAGGAGCAAAACACCACTTAGAAGCCAGGGATTTGGGTTCGGAGAGAGAATCCAACTGCCAGTTCTAAATTGTCCCATCAAGAGAGCAAGGCTGACTTGCTGCTGAGCCACTGGACATCTCTCGCTCTCTTTTTTTATTTTGAGACTAGGTCTGGCTACTTTTGCCCATGGAACTGCAGGCTCACATTGCCCAGGGTACCACGGACTCAAGTAATCCCCAGCCTCAGCTTCCCAGGTAGCTGGGATGACAGGCGTGCGCCACCAAACCCAGCTATTTTTTTGGAACTAGGACTCGCTGCATTGCCCCAGCAAGACTCAAACTGCAATCCCTGGTCCCCGCCGCAGTTTTATAAGCTGCCGTTTACAGGCACGCACCACCATGCCCAGCCTTGAACACCGCTTGTTCGAAATCAGAATTAAGAAGGAGCTAAGCGTGGAGGATGGCAACGCAATCCTTAGTTTGCCTGGCAGACAAAGAATGCTTATTACACCTGCTATCGGTGTGATGGCATTATTGAATTAAAGTTGTTTTTTTTTCCCCTTCCTGGACACTTGACCTGAATTTAGTGAAATTTGTAGTAGGTAGATGATGATACCTTGGTTCTAAGCTCAGAGACCTAACTCGTGAACTGTCTAGATTCACTCCCTTCTGTCTTCTTCAGCTCCAGTTGCATTAAGAAAATACCATAAGGAAGCCACAGCCAGGGCCAGGGATCGTAGGGGGCACGTAGTGAGACCTAGTTCCAAAAAAATATAACTGGGTGTGGTGGCTCACGCCTGTAATCCCAGCTACCTGGGAAGCTGAGGCTGGGGATTGCTTGAGTCTGTGGTACCCTGGGCAACATGAGCCTGAGCTTCCACAGGCAAAAATAGTGAGACCTAGTCTAAAAAAAACAAAAAACATGGACTGGGTGGTTTTAGCAACAAAACTCATACAGGAGCATGCAAGACAGTGAATGCTATGGTCTCCTATAAAGGCACCATTTCCTTCGTGAGGGCCCCACCTCATGGGGGCCTCATCTTAACCCAATTGCCTCCCAAAGGCCCTATATGCAGTCCTGTCACAGTGGGGTTTTGGCTTCAGAATGGATTTTGGGTGGCTACTGATATTCAGTCCATAGCACCCTTTCTTCATGTCTCCATCCCTAGACACTTGAGACTGTGTGTGATGAGCAGTGTTATCTTGAGAAGTGTGTCATGCATGTGTTGCATGAAAGCAGAAAGATGATTCAGAATCACAACTCTTGCAGCTTATTCACCAAAAGCCTCCGCAAAGAGAGCTGATGAACTTATATAGTCTCTTTCCTAACTTTTAGAATAGTTCCCTTACTTTTTACTCTAGATATATGAAACTAATGCAAAATGTGTTTTTGCTTGTTCTTTGTAAACTCTAGATTAAGTTTTTCTTAGCTCAAAAGCTGAGGCCCTCTCCCTCTTTTCTGAGAAAAAAGCTTGGTTCAAGCTTTTCTGAGTCATGGCTAGAATCAACATATACTTCTTAAATATTCATGTTCGACATCAAGGTTAAAGCCATTTCTTTCAGGAACCAGTGCATCACTGTATTTCTTTTTTGAGTAAATTTTGTTTACACTTGTTTCTGAAATTTTGCTAAATGGCAATCTAAGGTTTTTTGTTTTTTTTTTCCAAATATTTCTGGAGTGCTAGATTCTGGGGTACATTTTTTGTTGATTTTCCTATTCATTTTTATTTCAGTGGGGTGTGGCTTTATTTGCAATCCATGCTTTTTTGAAGCCCCCCCCTTTTTTTTGACACTAGGTCTACCTATGTTGTCTGGGGTAGTCTCGATCCCATGGACTCAAGTGATCCCCAGCCTCAGCCTTCTAGGTAGCTAGGATTTCAGGCGCCTGCTACCGTGCCCAGCTGCTTTTTTGACACTAGATCTCACTATGTTGCCCGGGGTAGTCTCAAACCCACAAACTCAAGCGATCCCAGGCCTCTTGCCTCCCAG